>JANTPZ010149045.1:0-24863 GCA_025593235.1 Vachellia pachyceras | reverse complement strand
ATGGTCATACTGAAATTGAGTGTTTTTGTGATGCTGATTACGGCGGATCGAAAGCTACCAGACGATCTACTACAAGATAGTGTCTTTGTGGGTGGGAATTTGGTTTCTTGGAAGAGTAAGAAACAAGATGTGGTATCACGATCAAGCGCAGAAGCCGAGTACTGAGCTATGGCACAATCAACTCAAGAGATTGTATGGATTTATCAACTGATGAAGGAGGTCGGTTTTAGTGCGTCATTACCAGCAAAGTTATGGTGTGATAACAAAGCTGCCTTGCACATAGCCTCCAATTCTGTGTTTCATGAACGAATGAAACATATCGAGATTGATTGTCACTTTGTTAGAGACAAGATCAAGGAGAACTTCATTTCTACAGGACATGTGCGGTCTAGTGATCAATTAGGCGACCTTTTGACTAAGGCCCTCACTGGGATACGGGTTGACTATCTTTGTAACAAGTTGGGCTTGATTAATATTTATGCTCCAACTTGAGGGGGGTGTTGAGATATGATTGAGATATATATTAGGAAAAATATCCTTTACAATCAGGAATTAGAATTATGATTTTGTGTATTTAATTATAATAATGAGCCATTAATAATAAGGCTCCTCCTTGATGTATATATATCCCTCTCAGGTAATTCAATAGATGTGAATTTTACAGTGCATCAATTTACAGTTATCCATGTAATGGCCGAGATGGGAAATCCTCCCTCAAAGCGAATTATTGAAATGAGAATCAACTTACTTAAAAATCTATTGAGAAGTACATTATACTTGACGTGGGACTTAGGCATCCATACTACCTAAGCATCCATCACTTTCCTATTAAATTCAGCCACAGAAGAAAAGATAAATAGCTGCAGCTAGGAAAAAATAAAAAAATAAGACACTGATTTAGATACTGAAATAAAGCAAGGTAAAAGTTTTACATGTGCAAGGAAAAGTACTAATTAACAGTAGGTTAGTTATTAGGAGTGAAAAGTCGTTAGTGGCTAGTAGTTAGGGATGAGAAAGAGAGGTCCTATAGGAGTGGAACTAGACTCCATGTATACTGGTCAGGAATGATGAATACAATTTGGTCCACACAAATTGAATAGGCAGCCTCGGTATTGTTACAGTTGCTACATTGTTTGTGGTGATCATATTAGAAGTGTAAAATTACTTTTTATTTTCAAATCAAATTCAAGACTGAAATACAAGGGTTTTATGAAAAATCAAGACAACTTTTATTATTATTCCATTTAGTAATTCTTTTTACTTGCATGTTATGTAAATACTTTAGACCTATAACTATTGTTTATGCTATATTTCCTTTAAAAAAAATTCTATCCTTATATAATCATTATAGTTGTAATTATAAACATCAAACGGGTGATATTTTACCAGATGTAAGAAATCCACTCAAAACAAAAGCAAAAACCAAATACCAGATTAAAGGCACAAAAGCAAGTTTCAAAAACAAAATCATACTGATGGACAAAACATAAGCAGTAAAAATACAAAATAAAATGCAACAAGAAACATAAGCAGTAAAAAAACAAAATAAAATGCAACAAGAAACATAATCGGTAAAAAGTACAAAGCCAGAAAAAGCCAAACCATTAAGAAAATAATATTTTTTTGGAAGAGTAAACTGTTCAGGGAAAACGAAAAACTTAATAATATGAAAAAATCAATATTTATTTTTTAGAAAAACATAATAATGAATATTGAGAAAAGAATTCACTTCAAACATTCCAGAATAAACAATAACATCTCAACTGAGATACCTGTCCATGAATATCCGCTAAGCCATTGCAGTCATGTCTCTCTTGACTCAATACCAACTTATGCTCCAGCTGCTTAACTGAATCCATGTACTCCAACTGGCATTTTAACCTCTCTTTCTACAATGAATGGCAGTATGGTGCAACTTACAGTGTGTACATAAATAGAATAGAGGATCAAAAAATTCGGTAACCATCAAGTTCAAAGTCTAAGCTGCCTAAGGATATCACAATATATGAAGCAAAGGACATCATCTATATTGACTGCTTCAAAGTGACAATATAGAGCTAGGCCATATTGGGAAATTATCAATTATTTAAAGATAATTCTTGCAAAGTGTATTGGGTTAAGAAATATTAAAATGGGAAAGTCTTGTAGGATAAGAAAGTGTTACCCTGGTAAGGAGTATTAAGATTTTATATCAAGTATGGTAGGTTCTGCAAGATATAATATTACATAAATATTTCTGAGAAGTTATAGTATCAGCAAAACTAGACATACAGTAATGGTCATGCATCATATGCTCTTACCTCCAATGGAAGCCCACGTTTACAGAGTATGATTAGTAAATTAAATTAGAAAGTGTGCTCAAGATAGAGACTTTTATTACAAATGGATACAAACCTCCAGAGCATCTGCAAAATTCCTCTCAACTTCAGCTATACGGCTTTGAGCCTCCAAATTTATTTTTTCGACTTCAACCTCAAAAGCTTTCTGCTGCCTTTCATTTTCCGCAATCAACTTATCTACTTGTATTTCAAATCTCCGGGCCACACTTTTATAATCAAATTCCTCCTTGATCTTCAACATATTCTCAACTTTCATTGCCTTTATAACATAAGTAACACTTAAACCAATCAATCATGCAGCACACTATCATTAACATCATGCATTTGAAATTATAAGATATGTATAATAGAGAAAAGGTCAGTAAGTATAAAATTATACACCATTTGTTAACCAAAATACTGTACTAGCTTTTGGGGGAAATAATTACAAGAAATATCCATGGGAAAAAATACTGTCAAATAGCACAAGTCCATTAAAAGCCATTTTATGGTTGACAAACAGAACAAGGAGAAAAAAAGATACATCTTCATGCTTTTGTGGGCACTAAGACTATTCATCTAACAATAGGTCACCAAAATAACTTTTTTTAATAAAAAAATTTAGGTATAATCCAAATATAGAAAAGTTAATATTAAAATTTTAACTGTTCATAATATTGGGAAAAAAGATAGACAACAAGTATTTCAGTGATTCAGGACAAATGAGGGAAAGGGGAGGAAGGAGAAAGAAGGAAAGAATAGAGATACGAAGAAAGGAGGGAGATCTAGAGAGTAAAAGAGGGGGGGATTGCAAAATACCGAATTTTATTCCAAAGGCAAAAGGTCTACAGGTAAATAATTCTATGGCTATTTATAGAGCTCCAATCCTAATCAATCTAGACTACTGCTATCCTAAAAGGTACAATAAAATTTATTTAGATTTGAAAGAAACTAAATCCTTGATAAGATAATCCTACATAAAATAAGATAGGATAATAGGATAAATCATATAAATCTTAATCAAACTAAATTTATTTAAAAGATAAGTCAAATACCCTGATTTAAGTAAAAATGACCTACATCAGATAAAATCAAATAATCCATATAGAAATTTGAACATCCCTAAGTATGCTCCCCATCATTGCTATTTGAAATTTAATTCATATTGTATGTTATATGCTAAAATATACATGCATCAGTCTATACATCCATAAAATTAAAAACAGACCCTTTGGCCAAACAGTATGGTGCTTGCAGTCTCTCCTCGATGATGTGGAGATGGTCCAATAGTTACAATCAAAGAAGTCCTAGCAGTACCTGCAAATTATTTAAACACTCAGTAGGGTTACATGCCATAACTAAAATTAAAGTAGGTATCAACAGCTAGGAACAATGTCGAAGAAGCTCCACATTAGTGTTTCCCACAAACAAGTCCTCACTTGCTAAAAGACAAAATGCGTAAATAGGCCATTTCCTCAACTCATGCTTCCAATACTATAAGATGACCTAAATACCATTCAATTAATTCTATTGTAACAATGAAATAACTGAGATATACCACCATGTTTTTTTACTCAAGGGACAAATTAAGGAACTTTAGCTCAAAACATGAAAGTGGAGGTTGCCAATTTACGCATGTGTACAAATTTAGTTATACATACAAATAAGGGTAATGGGGAAAAATAACCTGAAAGTTTTTGCGTATGGACACTAGGCACACAAAAGTTATCCATTCCCTTAGGTAACAACACTCTTCATCCATTCATATTTATCAACGCTGGCTATTCAGATTGATTGATCCAAACATGGCTTCCCACGCAGGTATCCCCTCTAGGATCTCTGGGCCTTCCCTGGTACTTCTTTCCAATCAACGTGGTAGAAGATTGCTTCCTCCATACGCTACCATTTCCAAGGTGGTTGCTAAAATGGGACCAAAGAAAGATTTACAAATCTTCAGCCACAGAAGCTCTCTATTTAGCTTTGACTTACAGGCTATCCTCAGAAGAAGCTTGCAACAACCTCATCTTCGTTCTATGGTTCAACACTTTTGAGAGGGTCAAGATTGTGGTGCCAACTCTGATGAAGTGGTTAGGACTGGCCGGAAAGAGCCTGGACAAGAGAATTGTCGATGAAGTGAGAAGCATCTTGAAAGAAGAGGGTGGGGTGAGTTTTGACACACCGGAGAAAATGACATTAGTGAAGTTGGTGGTGTGGGAAACGATGAGGATTGAGCCACCAGTGCTGTACCAGTACGAGAAGACGAAGGAAGATGTGGTGATTCAGAGCCACAAAGCGACATTTGTGGTCAAGAAAGGAGAGATGAAATTTGGGTTTCAGCCATTTGACACAAAGGATGAGAGGATGTTCAAGAATGAGAAGCAGTCTGTGGGGATAGGTTTGTGGGAAAAGGAGAGAGGTTGTTGAAGTATGTGTACAGGTCGAATGGGTAGGAGACGGAAGATTCAACAGCCAAAAATAAGCAATGTCTGCGGAAGGATCTGGTGGTGTTGGTTCTACGAGTGTTTTTGGTGGACTTCTTTTTGAAGTTTTGCATAGAGAAGGTTGAAGGCAGTGATGAAGTTGACATTTTAACGGTGAACGTTAGCTCTCTGTCACCCAAGGTCCACATTGACCTGTTTTAAAAGTTCCAGGTCTAAATTGCCCCCTCAATAACTTATGTGTATCCGGTGCCCATTTAAGCTTAAGTATTTAAAATTTTTAGATTATTTTTCCCTTTATCTTACAAATAAATATAAATGGAAAAAGAAGAAATCGTAACTAAGTATTCAAAAAAATTCTAACATGCACTATTCAAGTAGTCTATAAGAGTTGAGTTATAAATCCAAGACTAAACATGACTCTAACTCGCATATCATATTAACTTTTTAAACTTTCACCCCCTCCCTGCAATAATTTGCTCCTAGATTCATCACTATGAAAGCACATATGTTGAAGGGTAAAAAAATCATAGACAAAGAAAACAGGTAAAATTTTAGAACAGGGAAAAATAACAAAATCATAAAAAACATTGAAGAAGAACTGCCCATTCTCTTTACATGTTAGAAATGGTGATGACCAACAATATAGGATACAAATAGGTAAAACAACATTCTATAGCAAGCCAAACAGGGACTTAAAACACCAGAACTGGTTTCTTAAACCATAAATGAAATTTAAAAACAAATTTGATCTCATTTAGTTTAAGTGCCTAGGTGTAATAGTATGAAATCTAAAACAACAGATTAAGGCATCTTACCTCCAAAAGAATCTCTAAGCAACCTGGTGAGCTTGGAATCCCGAATTGGAACATGTGCACTGTTCTCTGCAAGAGCATTGATACATTTTCCCAATGCACTGAGTGAAAGATTTATAAATTTAGCTTCCTCTAGCATCTGTCCTTCACTCCCTGGTGAGGAGAAGAGATGGAAAATTTTAGCACACATTGGCTTACAAGTAAAAGCCACTAAACCATCAATAAATCAATATAAAAATCAAGTAGAAGCAGTGCTGAAGCTGAATTAAGAGCGGTAGCTCTCGGGGTATGTAAAGGAATCTGGCTTATCAGACTTCTAATGCAGCAAAAAATTCCATACAAAGGCCTCCTGGACCTCTGGTGTGACAAGGCAAGCATAGAGATGATGAAAAACCCAGTCTATCATATGATCGAAATATGTTGAAATTGATAGGCACTTCATCAAAGAGAAAGTTGAAGGTGGCATCATCAAATTGGATTTATATACAGTCAACAGACCCAGTTGCAGACATCATAACCAAACCTCTTCCTCGAGTCAAATTTGAAGGACTTCGAAGCAAGTTGGGAATGATAGACATTGACATATATTCTCCGGCTTGAGGGGGTGTTGGAAATCAAATTTGAATACTATCTTTTCCATATTTGTTCCCTATAATCTTACCTAGGATTAGGAGAGAATAAATCAACATTAATCCTTGATTGTAATTGCTGATTTCGCTCCCCTTGATTGAGCTCAGCTCATATATAATGTACAATTTCTCTCAATAATACACACACCACAGTGAGAGGATTATTCCATTGAAATAGGAACATAAGAAACCCAATTGCTTTACCTATGAAAGTAAACTGCCAGCCTTCTCTCCTTCAATTTCTTTCCTTAGTTTTCTACTAATCTCTCAATCTCTCACATCCTTAATAAAAGATCCAATTTAATGAAGAAATTAAACAACAAAATGGATTTTATATTAAGGATCAGATGGACTATAAAATAAACAGTAATTACTTAAAAGTCGAGGGATGTAATCCTCATGAGGGCATTTAACCATTTTTAAACCAAAATTAATTTCAAAATCTTATCAATTTTCTGTCATTCCATCATGTTAAAAATAAAAAAAAAGTCCTTTTACAGTAAACATTGAAGATTTTATTCTAGAAAGAGATTACTTTGGTTTTGCGTTTCAAATGTAATTTTAAGTTTCCTTCTTGTGAAAGTAAATCAAGTTTACTTTTTTTTTTTTTTTGGTATCTAGGTTCCTTCATAGGAAGGAAAGAAGCTTTGTATTCATGGGAAGGAAATCTCCTATAAATAGCCTAAAGCTTCCACTTGTAAAATCGATGAGATAAATACTTTCGGGACCTTGTGATCTCACTTTCCCCCTCCTCGTCTGTTTCACTCATTCCCCCTCAATCTCTGTTCTGTTTCCCTTCCCCCACTCTGTTTTCTATCTTTTCCCATAAAATCTTCTCTGTTTGGATTAGAGCAAGTGTACGTTGCATCATCCTTCCTCCTCTCAGTACATTGATTCATTATTGTCCAATAATTTGTAAATCCAAATTTCTAGAATTAAGAAACCTAAAACCTGCCAAGCATCAATCCCTTAACTAATAGCAGCTACCAGAGTTCTGTAAATAGCAATGTAGCTCAGTCTTCTTATGTTAGATAAGGCATGACAAGACTCAACCACCAGGATTTTTCCTGTTTTGACCCAAACTGACAGAAAAATTATGTTCCAAGTATAAATTGGCAGTTGGCACATTTATCTTGAACAGAAACAATCAAGTCACTCTAGAGCCAACATGAAAACATCAATGAAAACATTTGACCAAGTTAAAAGCTTCAGAAGTGAAAACTCTAAGCAAGACAGACACAAATCTAAAAGCAAGGCACTTTAATTGACAAATAAGAGGTTTCATCCTGACACACAAACATATAAAAGAGCACCTCTTCTCGAGATAATAAGCATGTAAAAGACAGGAAAGCAGATCTATTGATGACAACAGCACTTGTTCACATAGATGCCAGCATGCCTCATGAATACCATAGATTCATAAGAAATGCATCAAGAGATGATACTAAGATTAAATTCATTATTTCATAATATACAAGAAAATTTATATATACAACGAAACTTAAAGGTTGAGCATGCACCTGACTTATGGATACGCTCTGAACCTGCCAAATCTACCACAACCAGCTTGCTCTTTCGAACAAGTGGTTTAGAAGGTTTAGTCAAATGAGAAGAGTCATTGTTTTCATTAGAAGGAATATCGTCACTTTCTAAGACAGACCTCTTAACTTGTACCTGTAAGAGGAAGGATAACTTCATTATTGCATGCTTTCTACAAAAAAATTACTAAATCAGTTTCAAAATTTAGTGCCTTGATTCAAGACATATATAAAAATAATTTAACTAATTAGAAATAAGTTCTTTTTTCACCATCAGAATAGCATGACTACGAGAAGATTCAGTATTCAACTTTGTGTTAGCAGCAAAACGGTGAGCTTCCCCCACTCTTAGAAGCTCCAAAAAAATCTGCTGGTCTCTAATTTCTACGAGGGTAGCCCCAGGCAAAGATACATCACCAGTTCTTGGATCTTCCACAATGGGAATGTTATCAACTGCAGGATTAAGCAGGTCTTGAAGAGTCTCCATGTAAAGCTACACAATTTTCAGGGGTAAAAAAATGATTAAACATTTTAAAAGAATTTAAAATTGCTTATGAATCCAATGGGATAAAAGAACAGCATGGAAAAGCCAAATAGGCATCCAATTTTCCAATTGATAAGATGCAGTGAATGAGCTTACAACTTGAAGACAGGATCCCTGAAAACCAATGCATGTGGAGCAAAATGCAGTAACATACTAAATAGTATCCAACCTGCAAGTATGAGACAGTGACGGTATCAGTTTCTGGGGATAGATCTGCTAAAATATCTTCCATAGAACGAACCATGATGCCACGATTGGAAGTGTCATCTTCCCCCAATTGTCCAACTGTAAAAGTTTTCCCAGTGCCTGTTTGGCCATAAGCCATTACCGTCCCATTATATCCATCAAGAACACTCTAAACACCAGATTGCCAAAACAAATCAAGTCAATAATACAACAGACAAACATGGAAACCCTTACATTGAAACACTGCGGTCAAATAAAAGCATTATTGAAACATTGAATTAGCATTAAAGATGATTGAAACATTGCACTAATAATAAATGCTCACCAACCCATAAAAGATACCAAGTACAACAAAACTGATGGCTCAATACAAGATAATTTTGTAAATGATCTAGAAAATGCATAAACATAACACACCTCCACTACTGGCTTAGCAACAACTTCATAGACACGCTTCTGTGATGCAAATTCAGTAAATACTTCATCAAACTCATGTGTGTCTGAATCCCAATTGTTTTTCCGAAGTTTCAACCTTTTAAACTGAAAGAGAGTAAATTCCAAAAAAAAAAAAGGTTTAATCTTTAAGCAAGGCCAAAGCATTCAGCAAATCAAGATTGTATTTATAAATAAAATTACACTGCAGGGTCTACATTAAGTTAATCAAACAGACTCACCTCAGGTTGCAATTCAACACAGTCAGCAAAATCAGCATCTGCCATCATTTCTTCAGCATTTCGAGGTCTCAATCTGACAGCCACTCGAACTCTTCCAGGTACTATCAAATCATGATCAGGAAAACAGCATAGACTCAAGAACACAGTCATACCAAGTTTACACAAAAGGGGTAACCAGAAAAATTTAAATAGCTGCTTTCTGTTTAAGCATCAACTTTTGAATTTCCATGGCAAAAGCATAGAAAATTGTGGGTTTTAGATGCATATAACAAGGACATTGCAAATCAAACTCTAACATCTTCAGCTTCTGGACATATTGGCCATTAAACGCCTTCCTTAACTTATAACAAACTACTCTATGGCCTCAATCCTCACCACTTAGAAATCTTATACCAAATATTCACGGGACAAATTAGTGCTAGAAGGAAACTTACCTGCTAAACCTACAACATCCATTTCCTAGCAAGTTAGAAATTTAAATAATGCCAAACTCATCATCAACTAAGTCAGCATCTAATGAAATTTTTTTCAATTTTAAGCTGAAGGAGACTGTCTTGATGGGATTACTGAATTTCAACTTTAATAGCATATGCTGATAACACTGTTGTCACAGGAGACCGTGTTGATGAGATTACTAAATTGAACAATTCAGCTACCAGTAGTGGTGTGATCACAAATTCTATAGAGCTGAATATCAATGAAACTTCCATGTATTATGAGACTGTTCCAGAAATTTGGGAGGCAGCTCAAGAAGCATATTCAACCCAATAAAGCGCGACAAAGATATTCAAAACTGATTTTGCTCACCACCAGGTAAAACAAGGTAAAAGACATGTAAACAAATATTTTAAAGACACCTCTATATACTCTAGACCAATAAGAGACATATACATGGATATTCTCAGAAGATGCAGAAAACTACAAGATGAAAGGAGACACGTCTAAAAATTTCCAATAGACCTTCATATCAACTAGATGATGTCAAGGTACTGAGCATCATCCTACAGTAAAAGCTGTTTTTTCTTAATTTAGGAGATAAGAAAGCAGGAAGAAAACCCTAAAGGAAATCTTAACAATGCTGACAGACCTCTCAAGATGCTGATTTAGTATCCCATTGGCAACCTAACAATACAAATGCCTTAGCTCTCCACAGCTAATTAGCAAGACAAATGACAAGGGCTGGTTTGATCACTGTAAAAAAAGGCAGGAACACCAAGGACAATTGTGAGAAGCCTGCTAGAAATCATGCAGTTTTTTCGTGTTATTTACAGCTTTGTATTGTGTTTTCCTTTTTCTTTTTGTTAATTTTTTATAAGAATTAGTATGGGCATATGGCCAAGAATCATAGGTTAAATAATTAAGGCAAGTCTGTTTCCTCTATCTTATATAATTTTTCATGAAGGAATGAATAGTCCATCAGCCAGTATACAAAAAATCTCTTCTTGGCCAAATACACAGCATCAAGGAAATGCTAAGATTTGGTCAGTTCCAAACCATAAAAAACAAGGCACATGCACCATAACTGTATCTAAGGTTTCAGGCGGCACCATGTCACCTGTACAAGGGGCCAATAAGATATCAGTGCTAACGAGTACAGGGCACTTGCTGGTAGAGAAAAATATCTCCAATGGTATCAGAGTTTCCTCATATTGAATCCAAGAAAGAGGCAAGGAAGAATAAATTGGAGGAAAAACAACACCACATTGTGTCCATGACTCAAAGCACGCCACTTGGAATGCCATAAGAAACCAAGTTATATCCTGGTTGGTGGATCTGATGACACTCAAAATTGGATGCACATTCACTATGTACAAGACAAGAGACATATGGGAGACTGCTAAGGTTCATACTCCTTAGCTTCCAACACAACAGTGCTATTCAAAGTCAAAGGGTGACTAGAAAAGCTCAAAGTGTTCAAATATGAATTCTTACTTGACCATCAGTCACTTCTTGTATGCAAGGTGAAGGAGCCATGCTTTGGGTTTTTGATAGGATTTTGAGAGGTGTTTGAATATACTAGAAAGGACTTCAAAATGAAAAACAAGGTTGGAGAAGCCATAGTAGCAAGCAAAATGTGCAAAACACCCACAAAATCAATGCCCCGTGAATAAAACCTTCGAAGTTAATCAATGTGTTGTAATCAAACCAGATTGGAAAGAAGGGAAATGGGCAATTACAAACAGTGTAGTTCAACAGATGGTGAGTGTCAATGAAGCTCAATGGCAACAAATGGTAACAGTAAATGAACTCCTCCCTGATAACATCAGTGCATCTCATCACTCTTCTTCCAATCTATATTTCTATTTTACTTTCCCACTATGTTTGTAACCATATCCTTATCACTTGACACTTAGTCTCCCATTTACCTCCACCAATCCTCCCCCCCCCCCAAAACAAAATTTTCTATATTTTTCGCAAGACCTTCAGCCTACCTCAGTGTGAGAAATGAAGAGGAAGAAAGAGAGAACGAATAAAATTGCACTCCTCATCAGAACTAACAAAGAAGACTCTATTCTCCCTAAACAAAGGAATTCCCTCCCTACAATCTTGTTCAATGTAGTAGATAGAATAAGATAGACGAAAGTAAGTAGCATGCAGATTCTATATTGAAAGTACCAAGCAAGGCCAAAATGAAGTTGCATTTCTGCACTAGATAAAAACAAAATGATACGCCGCACATACACAATTTTGACTAGCTGATACCCCTTCTTTCAGTAGCAACAACCAGCACTAAGATTTACAGTAAGTCAGTAATACAAACAATGGATGTTAGTAATACAACCAGCACTAGGACTTCATGTCTCATCCTGTGGTTTTAGCATTTTCAGGAGAGGGACTTAGTACTGGTATACGGGAAGGAAAAGAGACTAAGGCATAATATTGTGTCAGCAGCTTGCAGGGCCTCCTCTTTTTGAGACATTTTATGTGGGAGATGTATATATTGCCATATATTTAGGTTATACATACTCTTCATATTATTTTACTCATTTTGGATATTGATGTATTGTTACTAATCTACTGATGTCAGTCTATGAATTGGGTATATGCCACCCTGATGAGGGTATTTTGATAACATTGTTTCTCTATGTGGAAGTTCCAATTGTTGATAATATATTTGATATTTGAGTGGCATTGGATCACCTACAGATTGATATGACGGTTCATTAAATTTATTTCCTTAATTGATGTAAATGGGGATTTTATTTCGGGGATTGTGGATGAGGTTGTTTCAACATACATTTGTAAATTTCTCCATTTCCATAGTAACTCTAACATGGGTTCTATGTTGTTGTTGAGGAGTACTCCAACAGGGGCCTTCTCTTCTTCTGCATGGAAGCCTTGCTCGTTGAGGTTCCAAGCTGCGGCGAAGGAGTATGAGTCCTTACAGCAACTATACGAGAAGGGATCCTATGAGAAAACTACAACCTCTAGTGCCATTATTGTTCACTCTAATCTTGTTGTGGCTCTCCCTGATGCTCATGGAGGACACACTACTTTTTCTAGTTAACAAGGTACTGAAAGATATAGAGTGAAGGAGAGGGGTGGAGGGAGGGGAAGATAATCAAAGATCATGCCTAACTAATAATGGGATGCTGTAGAAGAAGAGTTTGGGGAAGGAGAAGAAGAAACTTAGAAAGGAAGCATATAAGCTCAGAGATCAAGCTATTGCAGCCATATATATATCGATTGAAGTGGTGGCACCATCATCATCCTCCCATAGCTTCACCGGTGAATCCAAATACAGATATGATGTTTTCCTAAGTTTCATAGGCAAAGATACCCACGACCCCTTCACTGTGCCTCTCTATAATGCTCTGTGATGTAAGGGAATCAAAGACTTCATCGACAACAAGAAGCTTGGAAAAGGGAAACGGATTGCCCCTACTCTTCTTAAGGCATAGCTTTGTCTGAAGCAGCTTCATCATCTAAAGCATGGCTTTTCAAAGATGTACTAGGGTATGTTTGATTAATACTATTTTGGAATTTTCAAATTCTTTATTGTGTCCGTTTGGAAACGCGGTGGAGAAGTACTTTTACGCAAGCCGAGGTAAATATGTGGAGGAGATTATCTCATTTTGCTGAAAAAAACTGTTGAACGTGCTTTTAGGGAGAAGTTAAGCTTTACCAAACAAGCACATTATATGAAACGGAATGTCGTTGAAGTGTGAACAACACAAACAATTTTTGTTTCATCAACTTACTTCTCCGCAAACTGATTTTGAATCTCTTTCTCGGCTCACCGAAGAATTCTTCCAGCTCCAATTATGCTGGCAACTTTTTCCCTCTCTCTGAGCGTGGTGCAACCAGCTGTCACCGGATGTAGAACTCCACGTCGAAGTGTAAGTACGCATCATTGGTTGGCAACGTCGAAGATCCATCACTCGGGTTTTTGAATGGAAGAAGAAAAGGAGAGAGAGGGAAAGATAAATAAATGAAGAAGAGATGACGTGGAGCTGAGAGAGGGAAAAAGCTGATTTCGTGGGGCCCATGAATGAAAAATAACGGTTGAATTAGCGGTTTTTTTGCACCACTTTTGTAACATTATGTGTATCTTTGCACATTCTCAAACTTTATAGTGCCAAACGCTCATGGCGTAAAACTTTATTGTTAAAATTGCACCTTAACCTTATAAATAATCCCAAATCATAATCACTATCGCACAATATATTCCCAACGTCAACTAAAATATCTACATCTACATGCATCCAAAAATCAATTTTTCAACAAGGTAAACATAAATAATTCTTTTCTAGAATTTTGTGGCAACCTATCATGTTGCATATCATATAAAGCCATCAGACTGGCAATTGAGTTAACCAAAGTTAGATATGTTTGTAGCATTCTACTATCCTTTTGTATTTTTACTTCCTCTTCCTATGATGTGTAATATCAGCTCCTAGTATCATCTTATATCCTCTACTTGCTTGAAGTTACATTGTTTGCATATCTCTCGTCTTGTCAGTTGTGTCTAAAGTATATAGAGTTTTCTCTCTACTTATTGTATGCCCTGGAACTTCTTCGATTCTTGCAAAATTGAAGAATAAATTGCATATGGTTAGTCCTACTTCTACCAAAAGAATCTGATCGTCAGCAAACATCATATGAGATATGAAAGGTCATTTTTAACCAACTCTCATGTCTATTTTTTCTCTCTCACTCCATCAAAAATTAACTGAGTTTTTCCATACTTAGTACAAAAGGATAAGATGACACTGGATCTCCTAGTCTGCACCCTCTAGATGGTTAAATTCTTCCATTTTTCATCCTTGACAAAGGATACTCATGGATGTAATAGAAATACAACTCATGATTTGGTTTAGAAACTAAAGAACTCGCACTGGAATTCTATGAAAATGCTCTAAACTCTTATTCTAGTCTACCTTGCTTACATCAAATGGCCTCCTATTTATACTAGTGGAAGGTTAGACAATGGATTAAAACCTCTTAAAGAGGGGTTACAGTGGTTACAAGACATGAAACTGAGTTTATGTGCCATTATTGTTGAAAACCGAAATTGAGCCACTATTATATTCATTCTTCCATTTCATCCTTCCTGGTTGGACGAAACTCATCCTCGAGTCAAATTCGGCATCATCATCAAGATAGGGTGACAAGTCCGCAACATTGAAAGTGGCAAAAACACCATAGGCTCCTGGTAGTGTAACCTTATAAGCATTGTTATTGATCTTTTATACAACTTTGAATGGACCATCAGCTCGGGGAGACAACTTGACGTGTGATTCTTTAGGGAAATGCTCTTTTCTCAGATGGATCCAAACCAAGTCTTCCACATTAAAGATCCGCTATTTCCTACGCTTGTCTTGTTGCATCTTGATTCTAAAATTCTGCTTCTGAATTCTTTCAGGAACTTGTTCGTGCAACTTCTTGATGTCTGTAGCCCTTTCTACTGATAAAGCTACCATTCTTGCTAAAAATATAAATACCGAATGTTTGGTTGACTAGGATATGAGACATGGTAGGTAGGGAGACGTGACAGGCCCTGAGTAGGCTGAGCTATCGCTGACTGGACGGATCGGGTGATGTGGCAGTTGACGCCAACGTCTTCAACCTCCAGCAGGCGTGTGCGGCATGTGGGAAGATAGTGTCGACACAGGGCTCTCCGGCAGTGGCGCTTGCGGCTTCCCTCCATCGACGGAAAACTCCAATCTTGGGTTTTTCAGCCTCCTGGGCACGATGGCGACATTTGTTTGGCTAATAAGTCCCGAAAGTATGAATTCGAGATTGGCAGTGACCATCTCCGGTTTGCTTCTTTGTAACTTCGCTTTCTAGACGTTTTCAGAGGCTCCCTCTCTTTGGAACTTGGCTCTGATACAAAAAATGGTATAGAAACCAAATAATTCACATTGGAATTCTTTGAAAATGCTCTCAAATCTTATTCTAATATGCCTTGCTTACACCAAATGGCCTCCTACTTGTATTGGTAGAAGGTCAGACAATGGATTAAAACCTCTTAAAGAGGGGTTACTGTTGTTACAAGCCATTAAACTGGGTTTATGGGCCATTATTGTTGAAAATTGAAACTGGATCATTATTCTATTCATTCTTCCATTTCATGATTATGTCTCATCTTTTTAGGACATCCAATTTCTATCAAAACCTTCTTCATAAATCTCCAACTAATTTTGTCATAAACTGTTTCCAAATCCACCTTGACGGGCATAAATCCCTTTTGACCTTTTTCCTCCTCATTGAGTGAATCATCTCATTGATAGTGATTATGTTGCATGAATATTTTGACTAGGCATAAAATTGACCTGATACGAGACACAAGCTTAGCCATTCCTCTTGACAATGATTTTGGTGTGAACTTTGTATATTATGTTACTCAAGGGAATTTGTTGTAGTTAATTAACTCTTTCTGGCTTGCCCCTTTTTGGAATCAAAGTTATTAGTGTCACACCTTATTTACTTCACTTTCAAGAGTATTAGAGACCAATTTTAAACCACTTGAATACTTTCCACAACATAGAATTAGTGTACCAAGTGAAATCTAAAAATTTCTTCTCCGATTACTATTCACTTAGTAACTTGAAATTTTTCGCCAACTTTTAAAATTGATAATTAATTATAGAAAAATTGGAACTAAGTGGTTTAAGTCTCTAATTAAAGCTCATTTAATTCCCTATAGGGAAAAATACTCACTTAGCCATTTCCTTACTCAATTAGTCTATAAAATCAATTAATATGCACTATTCATTTGGTCATTTTCAATTTTCCATATTTTTCTCTTAAATTTGAAAAAACATAACTTTCTGCATACACGTCCAAATTCAACAAACTTTGACTTATGTTAAATCTTGAATGTATATTTCTTTTTTTGGAAAATTTCATACCACTTGGATTTCATTTGCCCTATTTTACCATTACCTCAACTTTAGCCAGTATTAAGGGTGTTAGACCCTTTTAGTCATTCTAGCATGCTTCTTTCCACTAATTCATACTTTCATCATACAACAACAATACATTACTACCTCATATTATCATCATCCATTGCACAAGGCCAAGATATATAACAAGGATTCACTCATTCATCATGGCAAATAACATAAACAACAATCAATAGTAATGTAAATGTATAAGTTAGAGACTTTGCTACCTTATATAGTCTTCCTTTACTTGAACTTTCTCAGCTTCCTCTTGCACTTTGCAAGTTGCCCTTGTAATTCACAATTCCCACACATTATCATAATGCATTTGGCATCAATAACCAACCATTAGCAATGCATTATAACACATGACAAATCACATAAACCTGTCTTGACAACTTATGGTCTTTTACCCATAACTTTGTCATTTTCAATCCTATTACTTCCAAACTTGTTTTCCTACTTTTACCCTACATAATTTTTTATTTTCAATTCATTGGAAGCATCAAAACCATAACAATCACACTCCTTCCTCATGTTCTTGTGCAGGTTGAGACACATGTACAATAATTGGGAAAATGGATTTTTCAACTTTTTTCCATGCACATGCATAATCTTACTTCTAAACCACTTTCCAATCATTAATCAACACAAAATTATTTATTCCCATGAAGTCCCAATTCGTGCAGCACCTTCCCTTATAGGGTTTCATGTCTAAAATTTCATACAACCATCAAAAAACACAATCCAACCATCAACAAAATTAAAATCAAGCATATGGTTGGATTTTGATACTTACTCCTAATTTCTCCTCTTCTTCACTTTCTCTCAAGACCACTCTAGGTTCTCTTCTTCATCTCTTCAAGAACACAAAAAGTACAAGAAAATAAACTAATTAAAAGGAAGATAGAGGCATATAACTCATTTCTATGGAAGATTTCATGCCAAAAGTTTCTTCTTGCCTTGGATTTTGCTTGAATATCTTCTCTCTTACTCCTTCTTCTCCACGACCTCTCTCTCTCTCTTGTCCTTGTGTTGGCCAACTTTTGGCCCCTTGAATGGTCTTAAGATCTTTTACAAAGATGATAACATGTGTTTAATTAGTTGTGGGGCCCACTTTCTATTGATAAAATAACTTTATATTGGTATATTCTACCACACGGTTATAATATTTTCATTTACTTTTCTTCTTTATGTATGAAGACTACATGTGGGATAACCATAAATCCCACAATCTTACTTTAGTAACTTTTTTCTTTACTTAATTTGATGATAATAAATGTGTTTTGGTTTTGCATGAATTATAGATACATTTAGTATAATTCAACTTGAAAAATTAGTATTCAATAAAATCACTCAAGCATGTTTTCTTTCCACTCGAGTAAGAACCTTCTATACTTGGAAATAATTTCTAAAAAACTTAATCACTCAGAGTAAGAATTCTCCATATTTAGAAAATATTTTTGAAAACATTTTCACTCATATAAAACATTTCTTACTCGAGTTAAGAATCATAAAGTTTTTTCACACTTGAGTAACAGTTTCAAAATGATATCTTACACAAACACTCTAAGACCCACTCTAGTAACGATAAGAGTATGCATAGTGTCACGCTCGAATAAGCTAATGGGCACTCAAGTATTGGTTTCTCAATGGCTCACTCTCAAGGCCACTCGAGTACTGTAGGTGAGTGAAAGTTGTGTTTCAGTCGAGTGAGAGAAATCTCACTCGAGTACTGAAGCTCCACAACTTCACTTTCACCCATTCTATAGTAGGCATGGAAGTGAAGAAGTCTCTTGACTAGAGTAAGGGCTTTCTATACTTAAGTATCAAGACACTTTTATGACATTTTCACTTGCACTAGAGTAACAAGTGGAAGTGAAGATCATTTTTACTCTAACACTTCTAGTAACACTCGAGTTATCGTGAAAGTATTTTGCAAAACACTCAAGTAACACTTTCCACACTTAAGTAATTCGTCCAAGACTTCAATTATGTTGAAACAAATTTCAAACAGCACTCGAGTAACCATAAACACAATCGGGTGTTTACTTTTTGTCTCTTAAACTAACTTTTGTTTTAGGGTGTTAGAACATCGAATTTATTTGAAATCTTTCCTTAACCATCGTCAATTGATATAACTCATAACTACTTTCATAAATGTTTAACAATGTTACTTCGCAATAGGGTATGAGTTTATGATATCTTCTCTAGCATTCAGCTCAACAAATTAATTCTCAAATGATGATCATGCTTTATGTCAGAGCAACAAATGCATAACATTTGAACAATGAAGTTGAGTGTAAAAAAAAAAGAAGGCTCTCTCTAATGAACAAATGCATAACATTTGAACAAAATATTGCTTGGTTTCATCATATCACATTCAACAACTAGTGTAGGGAGAGATGTGATAGAGATGTTGATACTATGTTTTGATGATAATAAAATGTGTTTTATGGTTTTGCAGGAGTTATGAGTTTTGAAAATGTTTTTTGAACTTGATTTTTGAAGATAAATTCTGAGTTTCTGATATTTATGCTGCAACACTCGAGTTCCATGTGTTAAAACTCGAGTTCCTTACTTGCAAACTGTTTTGGAAGCCAAAAGTTTTGACAACACTCAAGTTTTAATGTTAAAAACTCAAGTTATGAAGTCCGAAATTGTTTTAGAACTCTATACTTTCAAAGGGCACTCTAGTTATGAAAAAAAATGTTGCCAAAACTCGAGTTTTGGCTTCCAAAACTCGAGTATCGAGCTCAAAATTCAAGTCTTCCATGCAACATTTCCTAGAGAACTTGAGTTGTGAAGAAAGTTAGACAACACTTGAGTGTTGTTGTTGAAAACTCGAGTGTTGAAGCTTAAAAGCATCTATCAGTTTAAAATTTCCTTGAGAACTCACGTATTAACAAAAGTTTTGACAACACTCGAATTCTGTTGTCAAAAACTAGAGTATTGGATGTTCAAAATGCCTTTCACTTCAAAACTCTCTTTAAAACTCGAGTGGCAACAAAAGTTTTATTAACACTCGAATTATATGTAACGAAACTTGAGTGTCGAAGACATTTTTCAAAACTTCTTTCAAAACTCTCTTTGAAACTTGAGTATCAACAAAAGTTTTGTCAATACTCGAGTTATATATGTACCAAAACTCGAGTATCAAGGATAGTTTTCATAACTTCTTTTAAAAACTCGATTACTAATAGAAATGTTGGCATAAAAATATTTACAAACACTCGATTTTTACTAATACAACTCGAGTTATGCAACATTCGATGTTAAACTCGAGTGTTAAACAAAAGTTTTCAAGTTTAACGTTGAAACGCCTTCAGTGACAACTCGAGTTACATTAAAAGTTCTTTGGAACTTGAGTTATTGATTCAAAATTCAAGTATTGGCTTATTGATTTCAAATTCTCGTCAGTTTATTTCTCTCAACACTCGAGTTATGAACAACAAAACTCGAGCACGCCTATCTTCTGACACATATCAGTCTGTTGACATTACTTTTTGCCGGATCTTTTCTCTTTTACACAGTGACTTTTTAAATCTCAACTGCCCTCATAAATATAATTACCTTTGACTTATTAACAAGGAATGGACAGCTCTGATCTTGTCTCTAGCATACGTTCAATGTTCGTAGTCTCAGAAGCTCAACGACCATAATTAATGAGGAAGAGGTGATCAGACATTACATGTGTTTCCTCGTCCGATGAAGCCGAGACTAATGGAAACATAAATGTGTCTAACTGATGTTCAATACAATTCATCTATATGCTTTATATGACCGCACAATATAATAAAAACACAATTTTTCTTTTGGAACGGAATCATGGACGCCACACTTTTACGAACAGAACTCGACAAATCCTAACGATGCATGCATAGTTTCATCCAGAATAATATACATTTCATAGATAATCTTTCAAAAAAAAGATCCATACAATTATTATACATCGTGTTTGGACTTTGGAGCGATGAGTGGTGATAAGGGTAGGGGGAGCGCGTGCCATGTGGCAGGCTAGAGGGAGATGAAAACGTGTAATAATGAAGTCAACCCATCCCTCGCCAATCTCACTCTCATCCCTCCCGCCTCCCGCACAGTATAAAGCGTTAAAAAAAGAAGACGCTATGCTGTCGAGCAAGTTGACTAGAATCGCCACAGTGAAACTGGTTTGATATTGGGTTGTTTGGCAAAATTTTTGAACATCCCAAAAGTACGTTCAACAGTATTTTTTCTGCAAAATGAGATAATCTCCTTCACATATTTACCTCGTAAATGGTAAAAGCACTTCTCCACCACTTTCCCAAACGGACCCATTGTATGGGTGGCATCCTCCGAGAGGGAAGTTAAGCCTACCCCTAAATGCTTTATAAATGTGTCTAACCAGGGGTGGTGGAAGAAGGTGAGGCTTTATATGCTTTATTGGTGAAGATTGTCTCTTTGTGAGCATTTAGGGGTAGGCCTTTTCTAGTTCTTCGAAGTAGGAATATGCTTTTGTTTTGTCTCTTCTGGTTGTTTGGGAATTGGGTAAAGGGTAGGTCCTGGTTTCAATAGCTGACGCATAGTTGTGGATGGATCGGCTAGATACAAGTATGAGAAGCATAATGAGACCTGAAAATAATGTCTCTTGCACAAAACTCTGATGGATGGTTGGAGGTGGGATGTTAAAAAAAAAATCTCTCTTACAAACCTAGCCATAAAAACGCGACAAGATTGATCACTCCCTTAATAATTTTAGGTATTTTCTTAAGGATGCAAGCAAATCTCACACAGAGAATATAATTCTCTAAAGAGTAAAGCTCTATGTTCATTCCATTATATCTCTTGAACATGCTACATACTAGAATATTTATATGCCAAGACCCTTGTAAAACCCCAGCATGAAAACCCTAATTGATGGCTTAAGCCCTAAAAGCTCATAATTGGATATTAGATCCTAAAATACTAACCAAATAAAATGCATAAAAAATAGATGCGAAAATACACTAAAATTAGAAAAATCCAAAGACCTTCTAGAATACTCCAATTTCCTAGTCAATAAGAATAATCTACATGGCACACTACCTAGAAGGATCCCATCATTAATGATGGTGGATCTTATTTGACTCTTTACTGAATAATGAAATAATACAAAATAAACAAGCCTATGTTTTCAGGAAGCAATCAATACAAAATAAGGAAACTAATGAAATCCTAGTTAATGTCGTGTGAGACCATTCTTGATGCTTCTTTGACTTTCCAAATGTGTCTTCATTTTACTATTTACGCTCATAAACATGTATGGGCCTTTAGATAGAGATGGGAATTGCGAGTTGGGCCCCTACCAGCCCACCAAAGTTGGCGGGTTCGGGCTGGCGGTGGTTGGCTGATTCCAGCCTGCCAACCCTAACTTGCAGGTTGACGGGCCAGCCCGCCTAACCCGCTTTTTATTTTATTTTTAAAAATTATATTATATTTTTTTACTTTTTTAATTCCAATATTTTTTACAAAGGAAAAAAATAGTATTAAATTCTAATTTTAGGAAATTATTGAATACTTATTGATAGGATTGGAAAGAGAAAAATATAATTATGCAATCTTATAGAAAAAAATGGGTAAAAAATAAATTTATTTTTTAAAAAATATATATAGTTTTGGCTAGTCTACTGGCTGGCACGGCACAAGCCAATTCGCAAGCCGCGGGCTGACCCTTTTTCCCAACCCTACTTTTAGATATCCATTTGGGCTTGAATATGATTGAAACACGTTTTGAAACTCCCATAGTCCATTAGGCATTGAAATTGGGTCCCAATTTGAGAGATTAACACTCTATTGGACTCCTCCCTGCATACATATAATTGTATTGGTCCTTTGAAAACGTGGGGAATGAATCCAAATGATCACCCTAGATTATCAAAATGTGATCTTGTATTTATGAACGTCCAACTATGTACACCACTAACTAACATGCCATGGGCGTACTTATTCGGAAGTCCATTTGAAAATAGTTTTTACGCAGTTCAAGGTAAAATTTGGATTTTAGAGAATATATTTTGGAAGAATAGATTTTATAGATTTCGAAACAAAAATATAGGTTTTGAAAGGTGATTGTGTTTGGAAAGCTATTGGTTTTTATGAAGTTCGAACCAAAAAGTAAGTAGGAAAGAGGAAAGAGAAAGAAAGAAAAAAGAGTAAAGAGAAAATTTATTATGAGAAAGAATGCGATTTGATAAGAAAATAGCTTTTTTTAAGATCAAAGTTAACAAAACCTATGTTTTGAAAAAAATATATGGGTACTTGAACAAAATCTAGATTTTACCATAAAACATAGATTTGGGACATCGAGCCTTTACTATCAAACATTTTCAAGACCTGATAATCTCTGTAACAAGGATCGAACAATTTTTTTTAACGAAGGTAATGTATTTCTCTTCTTTCTGTTTTTTTTTTTTGCCAACTATTTCTCTTCTTTCTGTTAAAGCTTCCATCGTCAGCAACTATACATATCACTGATAGCTTGATCCTTTCTTGAATAATGTTTATGTGGACTCGTGGAGTTTTTTTTTTTTCATATGATATGTGAGGATGAATGAGGCTGGGTTCAAGACTACATTCATTTCCTAACAAAAAGACTACAATAAAAATAAAGTAACAAACAAACAAACAATTAAATTCAATGCTCATCCTCTTAGTCATTCTCTTTCTTATCACGCGTTGTCCTCGATCCATTGGATTGATTTTTCATCATCCATATGCATCCAAGTCATCGCCACATGTCCAATATAGGTGATCAATTGATTTAACTCATGACAATATACATGAAGAGTAAATAAGATATGAGAATTATATTATTGACAATTAAAATTACTGAAAATATGTAATAAAATCCCAAAAATTCCCATTTCGCTGGCCAAGCCATCTAATGTAGATATATCTCAAATAAGCTCAAATTAACCCTAAAACAAGCGTTAAAAAACCAAGGTTTAACAAGTAAGAATGTGCCGATAAGAAATTAAAATACAAAAAAAATAGGGAAATTTAATGTTTGGTCCCACATAAGGGACTTATTTATCAAATGGTCCTAAAGTTTAAAATATTTAAAAAATGGTCCCATTGACAATACGAGGTGTTGTCAATATAGCACATGGTGTTGTCAGGGGTTGTCAAGTGACAACCCCATGCGCTGCATTGACAACACCTAATGGGACCATTTTTTAAATATTTTAAACTTTGGGACCATTTGCTAAATATCTTCACTATATGGGATCAAATAGTAAATCTCCCAAAAAAATATGATTTATCAATGTAATTTATTGTGAGCCATCCTATGAGAGTATGAGTAAAATAAAATATCTGCTGGGGTAATTTAGATATTATCAGTTTATCATTCGCTGAGTAAAACAAACATTTTCGCAAAATCCTCAAGAATTCAACTTATAATTACACGGCAAGTTTTATGTTTTTTTCTAAGTGCAAATATCCCCACACTAGAGCCAATCTTACTTGAGGTATTATGGAACACTAAATATTAGCACATTTTTCAGTAAAAATTTGAACCTTAGTTTATCATGAAAAAATGGATTAATCCGTTTTACTAGACCCGATCTCCTTTCAAAGTTTTTTTTGGTATAAACCATCCGGTATCCTGGGGTATCCTGCCCGCCCTAGACTAATCCGGACCCCCCGCGAGGAGACCTTACGGTGGTAGCGAGGTACCGATGGGACAACCTCTTTGAGGTTGCGTTAATTATCGCAGCTGTCACTCTCCAGGGTTCGAACCTTCGCCTTGAGGAATGCTGGTAGTAGCCCTTGCCAACTCTATCAAACGCCCATTGGTTCCTTTCAAAGTTATGTGTTATGTAAAGGAATCAATTTATTGACCCATAAACATAGTGAAGCCTAACAAAAGTTGTGTGAGAGATAAACAAAAAGGATTGCTAAGTGCTTTGAATTTATTGTATAGGTGAAGGTGCATTCAACAACCTAGAATATTTTTTATACCCTAAAGTATTTTATACTGCATTCAACGTCTTGAATTATTTTTCTAATTAAATAGGTCTACCTAAAGTGTTTAGAGAGCTTAATGCATATAAAAATATTTTAGGGAGAATTACCTAGAGGTCCCAAGTAAGGAAATGTGTTACAAAATGGTCTAAAGGGGTTGTTAATGACAAGTCGAGAAGCACAATTTACAAGTGAAGCAGCTACCATTTACAACTTCTTAGGACCATTTTGTAACACATTCCCTTACTTGGAACCTCTGGGTAATTCTTCCAATATTTTAGGGTATTGGATGCATATGATAAAATAATTCAAGGTGCTAGATGTACCACAAAATATTTTAATGTGTTGAT
>JANTPZ010149044.1:0-35978 GCA_025593235.1 Vachellia pachyceras | reverse complement strand
TTTTTTTTTTGAATAACAAGGCAAGCAGAGCTTGAGAGTTAAATCAGATACATAGTATCAGTCTCATGGGAATTGTCCCCCAAACAAGCCCTCATATCAAGGTAGAGAGAATCAAGGCAGTAAAAAGGTGGTTCCTGTAAGTAGATGCAATCTGGGCCCGCTCTATGGCCCTGTTTCGCGAGAATATCAGCACAAGAAAGTGCTTCCCTGTGACAATGTATGATTTCTAGATCCCACTCCCTCAGAACGAGTGCATGGATGTCTGCAATAACCTGATGAAGCGGATGCGACAGACCGCCAAGAGAGAAGATAAGTTGAATCGCCTCAATAGAGTCAGTGTATAGCTTAACCTTATCAATCCCTTTGTCCACACAAAGCAATAAACACTCTCTAATAGCGTACATCTCAGCTTCCGTAGGGGAGGCGAAACCAAGACTCGCTTGAAACCCTCCCTTCCAGTTGCCATGATCATCACGAATAACGCCTCCGCATGCTGCATGCTGGTGCTGGCTAACAGATCCGTCCACATCAACCCTCAGATACCCAACAGGAGGGAGGCTCCACCTACAATTCCCTCGATCAGGTATTTGGTAAACCGCATGCTTGAAGCGCCTGTCTTCGACACCTTCCATAAGAATTTTGAAACATTTGGCAACAAGCACATCAGGTTGCATGCTGGTGTGCTCAAAAGCTCTGCAACAACGATTCTTCCAAAGCAACCAACAAACCACCGCGAACACTGTGTTCCAATTCCACCTCGACACCTTCCTCGCATGTGGTTCATTGCTAAGATTCCAGTTAAGCCATTCCTGCAAGTCACTAGAAAAGAAGGTAGTAATATATAATGGGTTAACAAAACGCACCCACACATTTCTGGCACTCTCACAGTCTCTCAGAGCATGAATAATATTCTCCTCTCTCAGAGCAAGTCAGGATTTGTATCATCGTTTGGAAGAGATGCTTACGTTTAGGCTCCATTTGGATGGGAGGAATAGTTGAGAGAAAAGAAAATGAGAAGAGAGAGTGTGGAGAGAAAAGAAAGATGTAGAGAAAATATTATCACACATCTTACTTAGATGAATTTGAAAAAAAATAGCAAGAAAAGAAAATGGATAAATAGTTGAATTATTGAAATCTCTTTAGATAAAAATATTTTAATAAATAGTTCAATGAGTAAAGTATCTTTTAAATATATTAAATATAATGGCAAAGTAAATATGATAATGAACAAATTATATTAACATTAATATCATTAAATAATTTAAAATCAAATTATTTATTAAATATATGTTTTCATGTTATTATATTTGAAAACAAAATAATTTATATAAAAATATATTATATTTTTTAAGGTTATTGAGTTTTAATAAACAAATAAAAAATAAAATAGATATTAACATATATTTTAAAGATTATCCTTTTAGAAAAATAAAGTTATAATCAGAATTTTAAAAAAGTTATATGTTAAATTTAATGGATTTAAATGAAAAAGTAATAAATAGCATGTGTGTAGATAAAGTAAAATAGTTTTCTCTCCATTCTTCTCCATGTGTGCAGAGAAAAGTTGGGGAGAAAATATAGTGAGATTAACATTCTAATTTCTCTTCAAATTTTCCTTTCTCATACATTTTCTCTTTTATTTAAGTAAGGGAAAACTCACTTTTCTCTCTATTTTCTCTTCCATTTTTTTCCTCCTTTTTTTTTCTATATTTCAAGTAGCGGAAAACTCATTTCCCCCTCTACTTTCTCTTCTAGTTCTCTTTCCTCCTCCTTTTCTCTCTATCCATGCAGGGGTCAAACACCCCAAAAGCACGTTCAACAGTGTTTGGCAAAGCGGTCAAACACCCGAAAAGCACGTTCAACAGTGTTTTTCCGCAAAATGAGACAATCTCCTCCACATATTTGTCTCGGCTTGTGTGAATAAGCCCATAAGTACTTCTCCACCGCTTTGCTAAACGGATCCTAACAAATGTCTGATTGTTTCCGTTTAAAATAAAAGTCTGATGGGTCTTAAATGAAACATGGACAATAATGTGCTCGTTTGGAAACTCCGTTGGGAAAATGGATTTTGCAGATTTCAAGGCATTTTGAGAATTTCGAGATGGTTTTACGGATTTTAAGATGATTTTTATGGATTTCAATATGGTTTTTACAGATTTCAAGATGATTTTGTCTCGACTTACGTGCACCGTTTGGGAAAATGGCTTCCCAAACAGGCACAATCTTTTAAAGTGGAAAAACTAATGTGCAAAGCAACGTAGCTGTTTTTTTAATAAAAGACAATGCAGCCGTTAAATTCTTCCAATTGAATATGTTTTAAATTCTTCTTTATTTAGGAGAATTTAAGGGCATTTTAAAAATAAATATAAGAGTTGCTTTGTTTCAATATGTTGATTCAAAGCAATAAATAATTTGCCTACATGCTTAAGTTTTTCTGTATGTGCCAATCTCTTAAATTTTTAATGTTTCTGTTATAGATTATAATCACGTTCAGTCCAAAATGCACAAGCTCTACTAATACCCTGTTAATTAATTTCCAATTTAATTTAGTGACTGTTTGGTTCGGCGGTAAGCAGATCAAAAAGGAGCTTTTGAGGCCTAAAAGGATTTATGAGCCTTGTGTAGTCGTTTGGTTCAGCGGTAGCGCAGAATGCCTTCTCTCGTGGAAGCTACTTCTGGCAAGAAGTGGCGACTGTATATTTCTCCCTCTCTGCCCTGCTGCGGACCAAGCTGGGGGTTCTCCACAGTGACGGTGGTGTGGTAAAAGGCTAAGGGATCAACAAGGTCAGGTGCAGAAGCAGCGGCGACGGAAGCCACGACAATGTCCGCAGGGGAAGCCCTAAGTCCGGCAAACGTTGGCGCAGTTGGATTTGCTAAGAAAGGTTCCCTTGAAGCGGTGGCTCTGAGACTCGCACGTCCTCGCTTCC
This sequence comes from Vachellia pachyceras, assembly GCA_025593235.1. NCBI lineage: Eukaryota > Viridiplantae > Streptophyta > Magnoliopsida > Fabales > Fabaceae > Vachellia > Vachellia pachyceras. The sequence goes on along the minus strand of JANTPZ010149044.1, from coordinate 33,051 downwards.
GCAACCATCGACCCCATCTCTGATAATGGAAAAGCAAGAATAAAATCAGCAAAGAAACTCTGTGCGTTTTGATCATCTAACTAATGAAGCAGGATATAAGTTATTTCTTGTTGCTTTTGTCATCTGTTCTATTCTGCTTATGCATGATTTTTATCGCTGAACCAAATGGTTCAATATCATTGTTAGAAATTAGCTTGTTATTAAAATGGTAATTGGGTATTTTACTTTACATTAAAGCAGTTCAAATAATTGCTATCTGGTAGTAGAGAGATTCCCAGTTGGTATGGCAGTGACACAGAATGAGAATAAAGTTGTTTTGAGTTTGGATTTTGCTTTCTCCTCTACAATTTGCAAAGGCATAACCATGAAACAAAGTCATTTCCTGTGCTGTGTTCTTATCTTTGTTTATGACAACAATATTTTGTTCCATGCTGTTTGAATGATGCTGCATTGTGTTTGATGCTGATGGTTTTTTTCGATGCATCGATGCATGATGGTCTATAGTATCTGTATTGTGTTTGATGTTGATGGTTTTCTTCATTGTCCTGCTGTAACAGGTGTTATTTTAAATGTGTTCACTATTTATATTTGGTGTTTAAAATCCCTGTGACAATTTTTTGGATTATTGCAGTTGTTTTAGAATGATGAATACTAATAAAGGTAAAGAAAAATGAAAGCATCATGGGATAAAAGATCCACAGAAGTAATCATTATTGGTTAGTAGAACAATTATATGATCCAATTATTTATGTAATATTAGTAGTTAGTTGAAAGAATTTTCCTTTTTCCTTGATATTTAATTTACATAATTTTCATTTACTCCATTTTTTATTCTTTATCATTGTCTTTATCCTTAAAATTATCACAAATAACTAAAATAAAAAAAATATATAAATATGTGGCATTTAATGATATTCATGTTCTTTTACGTAATTTGCCATAAAAAATCACTTCTCAAAAGTTTATCTAAACAGTTTATCTTTTTTCAAAAAGTCACTTTTTCAACACTAATTCAAATATAAATCACTTTACACTTTTGACTTCTACTCAAAATTCATTTTAAAAAATAACTTATATCAAAAAGTCACTTTTTTTTTTTTTTTTCCCGGATAGTTCAAACGTAACCTTAATTAATCGCATGTGCTGGCGGTGAAGAACGTTCGTCAGATAATTTTGTTTCTTATTAAAATGCCAAGGAAAACACCAAGCAGATCCCAAAGTCATTATCTGTAGCTGTCAGACAAGTAAATCCTATTTATTAATCTATTTTACCAGATCTAGCGTAAGAGGGAAGAAATAATAATCTCTAAATGCATCTTATCCGTTGAATGTACATCCGACGGCCATCGCTTGTTATATGTGTTCACTGTTAGATCTATTGAATTTAAAATCCTACGGCGTAGATACGTTAGACCGTGATGTAAGAAGGAGGTTGGGGTTGCCAATTTGCTACTTAGAAGCGCCTAGAGTCTCGGGAGGTGGCTGGTATCTCCGTTCTCTGGTTTGGCGCTCTCAACCTCATCTCGCAGTTCTGGTCTTGAAGTTCGCTCTCGCAGTCTTGGTTAGAGCTTTTGGGTAGTTCCCAGTGTATGCTTTATAGCTTGTTCACTTCTGAATTTGTGTCTGCAACTGCGATTCTGCTAGGGTTTACCTGCGCTGCGATCTTTCATCTCGCCGCTTCTTTTCGAATTGCGGCCTTTGGATTTCCAGTGCTTCTACCACTGATGTTCTTTTACATTAATCATTTTGAGTGATATTTGATTATTGGATTAAGTGCTTTGAGCTTCCCTGGACGCGGCACAATTTTCAGTTAGCGACCGGTAATTGTTCTTCTGGGGCTTGAGTTCGTTTAGATTTGAGTTCTATGGTCTTTCTGGTTTTCAACGGCTGGCTTATAATTGCTTCATTGTTGGAAATTGTTCTTTCAATTCTAAGTGGAAGTGTTATATTTGGGACTCTGGGATCGCTCGAAGGGACTTGCGTTTATTTGAAAACCTAATATTTGTGAATGCCCAGTTTCACACCATATTAGATCACAATAATTTTGATCCCAACCACCTGTTGTATACTTGTAAAATTTTACGCTCAAACTTGAAGAGTGTGATCCTTGAGAATCACCTTAATTTCCTTTCCTCCTCTACTACGTGTTCATTATATTACTGCGTTTTTTCAAGAAATTAATTAATAATAATATACTAAAATTTAACCTTTCTTTTTCTGGAATCTCTCTACAGTCAAATTACTGCACCCGCCTTAAGTTTTTTCTGGCATAGGCGGTGTTTATTTTTCCATGATTCATATTGGACGTAAATCTGAAGGCGAAGTCCCTGTCTCATGGTATAGTGGTTGAAATCTTGTGCATGACGATGGCAAAGAGTAGTAGGTACTCTAAAGGCTATTTTGGCAATGCTGTAGCGCCAGCTGGTGAATCAGAGGGGTCTGGTAGCTCAGGACAAATTGACACTGAAATAACTGTTTCAGAGGATTCAAGACTTCCAATGAGGAAATGTATTAGTTTAAATTCAAGCCGCCGTGACACCTTTGGTGTTCCCATGCAAGTCCTTTCCTTGTCAAAATTATCACCATTCGAAAGAAAAGATTTGGTACATAGGTTGAGATCAGAGCTTGAACAGATTCGCGCGCTCCAGAAAAAAGTTGAAGTACCATGAACAAATGCTATTGCATTGTCATCATCTAGTGACATTCTTAGTTGTAACGGACCAAATGGTCCCAGAATAGTGAACAATAAAAAAAAAATCCATGCCCCATTCGGTACCAGGGAAGAAATTGAATTCGACTAGTAATAATAAGGCTCGAGGATGGAATCGGGCCTCTTCGGGTAAGTTTGCGTCTGCAGCCCAGACTTGTTCGCCAAACACTGCAAATGCTATGTTGTTGAAACACTGTGAGGCACTGTTGAAACGTTTGATGAATCATCAGTATGCTTGGGTTTTCAACACCCCTGTAGATGTTGTTAAGTTGAATCTTCCAGATTATTTCACCATAATCAAGCATCCCATGGATTTGGGAACTATAAAAGGCAAGATAATGTCGGGAGCTTACTCAAATCCATTGGAATTTGTTGCCGATGTGAGGATTACATTTTCAAATGCGATGACTTATAATCCCCCTGGAAATGATGTCCATGTCATGGCTGACACCCTTAGTAAATATTTCGAAGTGAGATGGAAAGCAATTGAAAAGAAACTGCCAAGAACTGATCCTCTTCCATTGCCAGAAAAATCAGACAGTGGTGGAGCAGTGGAAACTGTTAGACCAATTCCTCCATCAAAAAAGAGGAAAATCACTTCATTGTCCCCTAGTTCAGAAGTGACGCCACCTGCTAAGCGGATTATGACTGATGAGGAGAAGAACAACTTAGGCAGAGAATTGGAGTCTTTGCTGGGAGAATTGCCTGTTCATATCATTGATTTCTTGAAAGAAAAAAGTTTGAATGGTAGAGATTGTGGAGAGGAAGAGATTGAGATTGATATTGATGATCTGAGTGATGATACGCTGTTCACACTACAGAAGCTTTTGGATGACTATTTGCAAGAGAAGCAAAAGGGTATTGCAAAAGTTGAACCATGTGAAATAGAGGTATCAACCTCCCACGACTCCTTAGAATTTTTTTATCGCACTTTGTCTGATCTCACTTACATTTATCTAAATCTATTGTTGCAGCTGTTAAATGATTCTGGACCTAGCAATTCATCATTGCAGCCTTTTAAAGGTTATACAAAGTCTCTGAGTTCTTGGGCAAGTGCTCATGCGCTCTCTAAATTGGTTTTTTATTTAATTATTGTCTGCTTGTAGGTAACGACCTAGCTGATGAGGATGTAGAAATTGGTGGAAATGAGCCCCCTGTATCAAGCTGTCCACCTTTGGAGATTGAAAAAGATAGAACTTATGGAATTAATCAACGTTTGAGTCCAGGGAGCTCCAGTGGTAAGTGATTATTGATGCTTCTTTGATGCTTTTGTACTATATTATTATGATTACTTTCTAGTAAACGTGATACTGTCTAATACTTGCGTAATATGGTTAAGGGATTTAAAGGATACATGTGGACATAATGTGCGAAAAAAGACCTTTTTGAAATAAAATTTTCATGCGCTATTTACTTTATGAATTTATTCTAGATATAAATATTAAATTATCCTATTGGTTTTAAGCTACTTAATTTTATGCTCTTTGCTTTATGTTTTTATTTGGTCTTTGATTAGTGAGATATTTTTTTTTCGACACTCTTATGATGTTTCACAGTAGATGTCTAATCACTGATATGTAGCGCTTGTTTGGGAAGCCATTCTTCCCAACGGTGCACGTAAGCCGAGACAAAACCATCTCGAAATCTGTAAAAACCATCTTGAAATCCATAAAAACCATCTTGAAATCCGTAAAACCATCTCGAAATTCCCAAAATGTCTCGAAATCTATAAAATCCATTTTCCCAACGGAGTTCCCAAACAAGCACGTAATGAGTTTTGGATGTTATTAATGATAATATCTGAATTTTAATTTTGACTGGAATTTGAAATGTAAACATGTTTTTCCTTTTAACACCATATATCTTAAAATCCATTTAGGTCCTCTCTTTTTAGTAGTTATCAACATAATTATTTCACAACTTATGCCTATTTTCAAGTTGAAGGGGCGGTTTGGATTTATTTTAGTTCCGTGTGTCTTTAATCAGTTTTTTTTGGGATTGTTATCCTCTATGTAGGTTAATCTCTAATGACATCCATATTCGATGTTTTAGAGCTAGTTTCGCAGATGAACTTCCCCTGCTTGTTCATTTTGCTGAGTTGTGGTGTTGTGGGATCTTTTGAAAATTAATTGAAGAAAAATCTTGTCCCCACTGTATTAGATCTTGTAAGCCCTTTTCATTTCCTTTATATTACTAACATGGTATGCATGGACTCGGATTGAGCATGTCTAACATACATATATGTATATATCTATACTTCAGTCCGATCCATGTTTTAGTTGTACTTGTCAAATGTGAAAAGTCTCAGGCATCTGTTCTGTTACTACTTGTTCCAGAGGATAAATTTTGTTCTTCATGTTTTTCTTTATGACCACTTTATTCTCTTGCATAGTTGTATGAAGCCCAATTAAGTTACTAAATGTATTTTTTTCCCTGTTTCTATTATCTGATTGTTGGTGGTTACATCTGATGTCTGAATTCAGATACAGGTTCTAGGAGTTCATCTGATAGTGAAGCTGATGATGTTAAGGCAAGTCAAGGAAACGCAATTGAGGTATGAGCGGGAAATTTGAATTTCTCCATCTCTTATTATTGAATGTTATCATTATGCCCCTTCAATTCTCAATACTGTTTTCTCTTGGGTTCTCCTCGATGATTTCTTAGCAACTTGCACTGCAATTATTCATCTTTGTTCTTCTCCAGGCACCAGAAAATTTTGGTTCTGGACCTCTGTTGGATGAAAAGACCGGGGTTGTTGATACTCTTGAGAGACAACGTGAGTGGTTGTTCTTGGCCTGCTTTTCTATCATCTTCTTTTGGTTAAACCATTAGTGTTACTAATGGAAAACGAATTAATATCAGTTGTTGCAACCTACAGAGTGTCCAGTGTACACTCCGATTATTTGACCTTGCTGTGGTGTGTGCTTTGTTCTTTTCTCTGTTGCTTCTCCTCCTTAATGTTGGCTGGGATTTTTTGTGGTGAATTTTATAATTTGTTTTATGGATTAATGCCCAGGCAATGATTCCAACGTAGCATAGACTTCTATGGAAATGTCGTGTTGAATTGGTGTTGTCTGAAATTTCGTTTCCTTGATTAATGCAAAGTAGAGGATTATCGAAACATGTACGGACACTATAGACTCTTGTTGAAACTTTTTGGTTAAAGTTTTGAAATTTGATTTAAATATCTATTCTTATCTCTTAATGTTGGCCGTTTCTGCTAAAATAACAGTCAGAAAAGAAAGAAAAAGTTGTACAAATTTGGTTGGCCTGTAAGTACTTGTTTTAGTGAGAAAAGAGTGCAATGTGGGTTCGACTAAACTGTGGTTACTTGAGAGCTTGTGTTCAAGAGCTTATAAGACCCATAAAAAGATTATTTTTTTGAAGTATGTTTAACACTTTATTTTTGCGGCAGAATTATATCTTGACTAAAATGAATTATGTGCTAGAAATGCTGTTTTTCCTGTTCATTATCAAATTTAATATTTTAAATGTCAAACTTTGAATAGCGTTCTTATAAAGGGTCTTTGGAAACATATGCATTGCTAATAAGGTAGCCTAGAAAAGGGGATGTCTTGGTCATGTGCTTTAATCCTTTTGTGTCTCCTTCGTAATTTCTAAGTTTATATTTTGTACTTGAATTTGTTATGATACTCTGTTGTTGTTCAGTCATAATTTGGGCCAAGGCAGTAATGATTTGCTATCACTAGCCTTGTGGACCCTCACCTATTTTTCTAAATAATTCTGTTTGCAAGTGCATGTTGGCTCTTTATTCTCTAACTATCAAGAATCTTGTTTATTGCACTGGCTTGAACTCTTAATCTCTGTATCTTACAGAATCTATGAGTGGGTTGGATCAACTTGAAGATAATTCTCAGCAAAAGCGGAGTTCTTTTGACTCAGACTGCTGTCGAGATGGTAAAAGAATATGTTCAAGTCCTGGCCATTTATGGTTATATCAAATACCCTACTAATTGGCTCTTGAAAATGTTGTAGGGGAAAACGGTCCAAATGAGAGGCAGGTCTCTCCTGAAAAACTCTATCGAGCTGCTGTGTTAAAGAATCGGTTTATTGATACCATCTTGAAAGCCCGAGAAAAGACACTGGCACAGGTATAGATCAAACTTTGGGCTACTTGACTGTTGAACTTACAGCTGATCCAAACAAAAAAACGTTGAGCTTACTCTGCACGTAATTTGGCTGACATCAGGGTGAGAAGGGGGATCCTGAAAAATTGCGCTTGGAAAGAGAAAAACTGGAGATGGAACGTCAGAAAGGTGTATTGGATGTTATATTAATATGCTTTTTTACACGAGTACTTTGCCTGTTTAGGCTCTACAACTTCATAATTCATATGTTAACTAACCTGTCTCCTGATTTAACAACTTTGATCATTGTGTGAGCAGAAAAAGCTCGATTACTAGCAGAAGCGAAGGCTGCTGAAGACGCCCGAAAGCAGGCAGAGGCAGAAGCCGCTGCAGAAGCCAGACGAAAGAGGGAGCTTGAGAGAGAAGCTGCGCGCCAAGCATTGCTACAGGTAAATGAGCATTGTATAAGTTGCTGGTACATTTGTCCATCCTTTCACTCTGGATTTTATTCCGGCATATGCTGGCATCTGTGCAGATTGAGAAGACTGTTGAAATCAATGAAAATTCTCGCTTCCTTGAAGACTTGGAAATGCTTAGAGCTGCACCTGCCGAGCAATTACCAAGCTCTGTAGATGAGACTAGTCCTGATCCCTCACATGATGGCTTGGGTAGTTTCAAGTTTGGCGGTGGAAATCCCTTGGAACAGCTAGGATTGTACATGAAAGTGGACGATGAAGAAGACGAAGGAGAGCCTCCTGGCGTTCCAAATCCTGTAAATGATGTGGAAGAGGGAGAGATTGATTAAATAATGCTGAATTTGTAAATCACGAAAGAATACAAGAGCATATTGTCCTAAAAAAGAAAGAACACGAGCAAAACTTATGTTGGTCCCTAACCCTGTGAACCTCTACAACTATTTAGTTCCGATGATTGAATATTTCATTACAAAAGGGACGACTTATCTTTTCTCGTGGCAGCGTTCAGCCTCTGGAAGACACGATATTGAGTTTTGGCTTCTCTATATTACAAATGGGCTGGTATGATCAGAAACGGAGGTACTTTTTAGCCCTTTCCCATATGCTGGTAGAATGGAAGCGTGCATTAGCCTACTTGTGATAGTGGCATCTTTTCCTGGCCTAGTCTAATCTGTACAAAATATAGTTCTTTAGATTTTCATGATTACGAACGACTGATAGAGGAAATAGCTCCATACATCGATATGCCGTGTGCCTGTATTTGTAATATGTTTGTTGTATTTATTGGTACAATTTTGATAGTTTGTCAGTTCCAATTTCAGAGCACTTAACGTTTCAGCATAATGATTTTAGTGGGAATGAGGGCTGGCAGAAGGACTAAGGTGATCCTTAAAGTCATCACTATGTCATAATCATTCAATGTCTTGTTTTGAATATTCAAACTGCGATCATGCCACGAAAATATTGGCACCCTTATGTAATATAAAATTTTTAGGGTTTTGCAATAAAAACGAATCAGGTTGTGTGGCCCGTTGGCAAGCAGTTTTAGCAAGAGGTGTTCAAATTATGTTTTGCATCTGAGTTGCAATAGTTCGAAAATTAAGGAGCCTATCCTCGACTGGTGAGTGGTGAGGATGCTTGATATATTTCTATTCTATATATTATTTGATTGAGTTAAATTAAAGTACTAGGGGGCTGAATTCGAATTACTTCTCCCACCCATATTCGTTTTGCTTGATATTTTTATCTCAGTTCCGATTGATTTTTGAAGCACGGGCATTTGAATGATTCGGAAGTTGAAAATGGTTTTTCTGCCTACTGGAAAATTGCAGACCGTTTGGCTCACTAAATCTTGGGAATGTAATGGAATGGAACGATATTTACATGATTTTGTTTAGTTCGTCATTAAATAAATATGATGTAAGTTTGGGAAACGATTTTTTTTCAACGATGCATACAAGTCAAAACAAAAGCATTTTAAAATTCGTAAAAAATATATCGAAATCCGTAAAATCATCTCGAAATCTGTAACTTTTTTCTCCCAATAATTTTCAAACACACATGATGAATAGACATAAAACTGTTTGGTTGAATTATAAAAAATATGAAAATATGTGAGAATTATAAGTTAAAAGATAAAATTACCTTTGACCGCTTGTACAAACACATCATGAATTAAAGTTGTATATTTTTTTGCCAAATTCCATAACTGTATTATCACAATTAACATAATTTATATACAAACGATGCTAATAAAATAAATATAAATTTTCTCGTATGAACCAATATATCATATAAAGTGGTTTTGGCTTTAATATACAAAAATGATATTGTCTATTTATTCCATATTATTTTTTCCTTCATGTTACATGAAACATTACTTATTAATTAAAGTGTAAAGAAATTTTTATTAATCGACTCATGTCTAAATTTTATAATTATATACAGTAACTTTAGCAATTATAATGATAAAACTAGTAGCGATGAAGAAAATGACGGTAAAAGGGATGACATATCTGTAAAGTTTGTATATTTATTAAAAGGCATTTTAGTAAATTTTAAAATTTATAATAGTAATTATATCTTTTCAACTAGATTACAAGAGGTATGCATCCCATTCACTAACCCTGACAATATAATTAGGATGCATTTATTTGATGTAATTAGGATTACCTAAACGAATAAGTAGCTTTTTAGATAATTAAAAAAGTTAAATACATTACTTAATTGTAAATATATTATGAAATATTTATATATATGATTAGATTATATAAGATAAATTAATTTAAAAGAATGATAAATATTTCCGTTAATCAACTTTCTTAATTTTTTTAAAAAAAATCAATTGGTAGCACACGAGGGATTATATTACAAGGATCCAAATCAATGCTGATGGCGTTGATTTTGATGTTATATGGAAGATAACAGTGCATTTCCAGTAACATCGTATCATGTTAAACCAGGATAATAAATTGGTAGGTATATTCTAGAAGTAAGTTGGGTTGATACTTACGATACCATTTTTAATCCAAATATTGCTTCGTCATCATCTTATATACAATAGACTAAAAAATCAATTAAAAAAGCGAAAAGATAACTGCAAGAACAAGATTTCACAAGTTCAAATTCAAAGAATAATATCCGAAAAATCGTAACTAAAATGAAATTTTGAACTGAACTGAAACATCGTTTCACATCACACGTCAGGTTAAGTGCTTAACTACCACTGGGTTGGTTTGGTTTCAAGGTTTTAAAACCTAGGTTTCAAAATCTAGGTTTGAAATCTAGGTTTTTTCTTTCATACTCTCTTTTTACTACTCTTTCTTACTTTCCTCTTTCTTACTTTTTCTCTCTTTCTCTTTCTTACTTTCCTCTTTCATACCCACTTTTTCTTACTTTTCTACCTCAAAATCTGTAAAAGCTATAACTTCCCAAACATAAATCACATTTCAAAACCTAAGTTTTACCTCGGAATCTGTAAAACTTAGGTTTCAAACTTAACATCCAAACCAACCCTAAATCAAATCCAATCTTGTAGAAGGAGGCAGAAAAGATACAGAATTCTCACTCTATATATATATATATATCAAATGACAAGCAATTAGCCTTCCAAACTCAACCTCCATTGATTGAAGCTCCCATTTTTTTTAGTTTTATTTTATCAGATCTCTTCCTCCTCCCCGTATCTTACCCTCCCCAACTCCATCTGCTTCTCTGCCTCCCCAATGTTTCGTCTTTATTTTCCTTCCCACCACACCAAACACAGCTATTGATTTGATGCTAATGTGATTATTCTCACCCACAATCACAATCCGAATCTATTCCCCGTTTCCTCTGAGAATTTTAATCCCTAGTTCCCTTGCCCTTGTCTCCTCATCTGAGGCTTGGGTTTTCAGATGGAGACTTTTGCGGTTTCCGATTTCCGTTCTGTTCCCGTTCTTCTCCCCTTCTTCTCAGTCTTTCTAGTCTTCTACCTCTTCGCCTACTTCATCGTATTTCGCAACTGGATCCCTAAGATCCGACCCGAAGCTGCTAGCTGCTTTATTTCTCTTCTTCACGGCACCCCCGCCGTGTTCTTAGCCACCTTCGCCATCCTCGAAGACGCGAACCGCGGCTTCGGTGGTTTGAACACCACGTTTCAGAAGATGGTCCTTGATTACAGCATCGCTTACTTTCTCATGGATCTTCTGCACTACATTGTCTTCTTCCCTAGCGATGTTTTATTTATAGGTCACCACCTGGCCACTCTCTTCGTCATTTGCACCTGCCGCTACCTTGTTTCTCACGGGGCTTTCGCAATTCTCTTTCTTTTGATTCTCGCCGAGGTGACCAGTTTGTGCCAGAACGTGTGGACGCTGGCCGGAGCGCGAAAGAGCGACGTCCAGATTGCAGCTAAGGTGTATGATTTTTTGTCTCCTCCATTTTATGTATTGTATTCGCTGGTTAGAGGTTGCGCTGGCCCCTATTTCATCTATAGAATGGTAGCGTTCTATACGAGCGGTCTTGCCGATGGTCTGATTCCAAAGTGGGTTTGGATTTCCTGGGTAGCTGTGGTGTTGACGGCTATTGTTGTGAGTATTATGTGGATTTCGAATCTTTGGATTGAACTGTATAGGGAAAGAACCAGAAAGTTTGAGGAGAAAAAAAGATAGGGCGAGGCATGTGTTCATTAATTACTACTGGGACTGATTATGAAATATCATACTTTGGATACAATTCCTTCTTGTTCCTCTCTTGGGTACAGGGTAATGGGGGAGGGTCGTCGCCCTATGTTGGTTCTGATGTAAGTATGACCACGAACCGGAAAGGATTTGATGGGAAGTTCATTGTTGTTAATGCTCTTCCAGAATTTCTTTCATGTAGGTTTTTTGGTTTGATTTATTTCTGTGAATAATTAATATAATCGAATTCATTGGAGTTATGTAACAATCGATTTTGACACACCTTTTACTGCTTTTGGAATGGGGGATTCCGTTTTGGGATCTTGTACATATGCCTTTTCGTTGAAGCTGTTTCAAAGCTCTGGTCTGCAACAAAATCATGTCCAGGTTGAATCGATGCTTAAAACATAGTTTGGCACCGAAATGCTACTAAGATTGATAACATTGATCATGATAATTTAAGACTGTTAAATACAGAGATGCGGAGAAAGGGAAAGGCAGTCGAAACTTGGAACACGCTGTGTTACTAAAATGCAGGATCTTTTGCATCCTCTTGTGAGAGAGAGAACTCGCGTTTTCTGCTTACTAAAACATGAACGCAGCGCGTGCAAGAAAAATGAAGCCTACTAGTTTAGCCGAGTGAAAGGGTTGATCCGTTGATTCCGTTATAACGTGGGAACTATAATTTGAATGTTAATTGGAAGGAGGTTATACATCCAGGGTGTGAAAATATCTAAAGGATAAAACATGACAAATGAGTGACGTCAGGAGGATTTTGTCTTGTTTCTTTTCCTGGGTCATAAAATGAGGGCCAATAGCCCAATATCAAGGTTCATAGGAAACTGAGGGGGGGACTGACATCGCATGAGCATAGTAGTATAAGAGCAAGACTGGTGGTATCTACAGGATTCTCAGAGGTTGTTTTGTTTGATCTGGGGTCTGGCTGGGCATTCATTCCACGTGGAACGCGTCCCATTCTTGCACGCCCTTCTTGAATGTGAGTTTGACCTCCAAATCCAAATGCCTCCGACTATATGTAACACTAACGCATGACGGCTTGCTTTAGTTTTTACTGCAAAATATCAGATCCCTGCAATCGAAGACAGGCCACGAAGGAAAACAAAACTGAACCGGAAATAAACACATAGATATAGCAGAAGCCTATGAAATTCTTTCCATTCAAGGACAACATTTGCTGCTGTCTCTATTTCTCTTAAGGTTGGGTTTTTCCCCATACAAGGAGAAAAAACGGAGGGAGCCGAGTGGCTCTTCTAAATACATCCGCCCGAGTGGTCCTTAAATGTTGTGGGCATTTTTTTTGAAATTAAAAGGGCAAACATTAACAAGTTGAATTTACATGTGAAATTGAACTTGTCACCTCCCACTTACAAGGAAGTTTTCATACCAATAAGGTACAACATCTTTGGTGAATGTTACGAGCATTTGATATTTGCTATGTAGGTATTATGTTTGTTCTAGTATTGATCAGGTCAGTTTAACTTTTTCCATCTTATTGGATACTAATTAATCTATACAACGCCTGAGATTGCATTCCCGTGTGTCTCTAATCAGATCAAGCGAAAATAATGAAACCAGGCTACTTCAAAAGTAAAACAGCTTCAAGCTTCTCATAGCCACAAGACATCTGCCAGAGAACAGTGCATATGTAGTATTATACTGTTACGTTATTAAAACTGTAAGCAGACACAAGACAAGGTTGTATGCAGAGAACAGTCAACAGTGTGCATATATAGTGTATTCATAGCATGCTAGTTGGTTGAGGAAGGGTCTTGGTGAGCATCATCTTATTGGTAGAATCCATAGGTCTTGGCATTGAGTATGATCTGCCTTAGTCCTCCAATAGGCGAGAAAACCATCAGTAGGACTCCCAAAATAATGCATATCTGAACGCAGTCAAGCCGGCAAGCAAAGTAAGTCAAAGATTCAGTAATCAAATTTATGAAGAAAAAATAATTAAGAATGTATAATTAAAATGAACCTACCCAGTTGGTGATCCATGACAAACTAAACTTCCGAGGTTTGTAAATAGCAAGCCATATTATGCAGGGGAGCTGTGGAATTTGGTTGTCACAAAATGCAGTTAGCGAGTGATGACCGAACCCTTTTTGTGGTAGAAACAGAAATCATACAAGATTTGGGTTCAAGTAAAGTCAATAATTAAATATCAAGCAATGACAAATTATATTATGCGTCTGTTTTTATTAAAAGACTTGATAAAGAATGTATATATGCTGTTTACATAGAAAGCACATTGAGGGGCTTACGAAGTAGGTTGTTGGAGCAAAAGCAAATCCTCCGAAGAATCCAAGAAGAGCCCCGAAGAAGGGGAAAGTTATTGCCACAAACATAGTGAATGCTGAAACAAACCATTCATGCTCAATTAGAAGCAGATAGATGTAAATCCAATGAAAGAAAAGAGAATAAGGATAGATGCTTCTGTTCTCACCAACATATAAATTGCGAACAAAGAAACGAAGCAAACGGGACGGTCTGAAACGTAATTTCTTTACCATCACGGTTTCAATCATGTCAAAAACAGGCATGGCATATAGCTGCAGAGCCAGAGACACCAAAAGAGGCAACAAACTTAGAAAACGGTTCCTATGACACAACAAACTGATTCCTAGAACACAGGGAAAGCACTAGTTGCACACCTGGTAGCTTCCTATAACATGAATCACAACAAATAAGTTTGCTGCTACTATAAGCCAAGTTGGTTTCTCCAGAGAAATGAGGATATTATCTGCAACGTCATTACCAAACATCCAATAGCCTATAAGAGCAACAGGGAAGTAGCATAATGCCACAACTATGTATGCTATGAGCACTCTTTCCACATAGGTCCCTTTGATGGCTTCTCAGGAGAAGAAGGGATGGTTGCTTGGATCTCCAACACCACATTGTGCCCGGCGTAGGCGAAAGCAACGTCTCCCAAAGCATTGAGGAAACCGAAAACCGTTCCGGCTGAAGTACTGGCTTTGTACCCATACTGCACATCTTCTTGAACACCCTTGTGCACAGAAGCTGCCCAGGCAATAGTTGAGTAGCTGCTCAATCATATAACATTCCAAACACAAGGGGAATGGAGTTAGAAGACTCTATCTGTATATACAATTTCTGATATCTGTGGTCTTAATTCAAACATTTAGTGATATTTCCTGCTCAAGGTTTTCTCAAGGGCGTATTCTTTTTGTAAGTGATGTTTACTGCATCATCTATGAATCATAGCTTGTCAGAAAAGATTCAAGAAATGCCATGTTCTTTACATTACTAGAGTAAATAGGAAAAAAAAATATGTCCGCTTTATAGGTGGCATTCCGTTTGGAAAAACCAAAAAGCTTATTCAATAGTGTTTTTTCATAAAACGAGAGAATCCCCTCCACATAAAGACAATCTCCTCCACATATTTGCCTCGGCTTGTGTGAATAAGCACTTGTGGCTTATAGCAGTTTGTCAAACGGGCCCATTTACTTTGACTTACATAAAAATATTTCTCTATCTCATTTCCAAGCGGATCCATAAGTTGTTTAGATTTAGGTTTAGCCACCACAATTAATGAATGCAATACGGCTGTCATAAAAAACAATAAGCTCAATAATACTCATCATAAGAAAAATTCCAGAACAATTTATAGGTACTACACTTTAGAATCCATAAATTACTTGATAAAATAACTAGGACGAAATTAACGTCACTTTCAAGTAACTTGCGTGTATACTAATTTTACAAGGAATAAATGACTTTATGTCTCTGTCGATACAGAAACCAAGCATTTTCACAGACAACTAGCGATGATGTTTAATGCTTTGTCCTTCAAATATAGGTGTGGTCCCTAATTTTGAAAATAAGGAGTAGAGACATAGGAAAAAACGAACGAAAAGACGTGTTGGGTTTACTTGAGAGGGTGTGGTTGACTCGCCATAGATGAAACTTGCTGGTTCTTACCTCAAAGACATGACAGCTGCAGCGAGAGAGATGCCAGAAATTGAATTGAAATTTGGAAGATGAGCGAGAACGAAGTGAACGGAGGCAAAGATCATGATGAAATAAGAAGTTTTAATGGGTTTGCAACCATGACACACAAGGTCATGAACTTTCTGCAGAGATTTGCCTCCGGTGACCATATACACTATGTCCACGCCCACCCCGCATATCAGTTGCTGAGGCACCACGATCCATAGTCCAAGCTTCTCTCCAAAAGCGTGCTGACCCAATTCATGGTATCTATCAAACCTCTTCCCTGGAACCATCTCATGCATCTCCACCATTTGCCACAGTGTGTATAGAGTTATGATCCATGATAATATCAGAATCACCACACCAGGTCCCCTGTTTTCTCAGATGATCAGATGCGATTAATTAATACCCAAGAAACTGAAGGTTTGAACGATGAAAATGACAAGTGTCGTGTAAAGAGGATGTACCAGCCGAGATTTGCCATGGCGGAGGGGAGACTGAGGACGCCGGCGCCGACCATGGCGGTGACGTTGTGGAAAGCAGAGTACCACCATTTTGCGTTCCTGGAAGAAGTTATGGGAAGCCATTCATCTATTGCCTTCTGCTCCTCTGTCCGTTTGTCTATCTGTCAATTTTTTCCCACCCCATAAAGCTCTCTAATCTCAACGGATTCAACAACAACGAGAACACAGAAATAAATTATCAAAACAGGGACAACAGGTTTACCTCAAGAGGCGGGACGGTGGATTTCTCTGTCTCTGCAGCATAAGAAGTTAGATGCGTTGCAGACTCAGACTCTGTTCCCATGGAGATCAAGTTTTGAGCTTTGTCGTCGCAGAGTAGAAGGGATTAAGAAAATGAGCTTTGGAACAATGACATGGGAAAATTAATATTTCAAAATTACGCTGAAACCAACGTCAACATATTGTCCTTGACGAAGACTCTAAAGATAAGTGCGTCTGAAATATGACACCCCCTAGATTCCAAATACGGCAATTTGTTTTAATTTACACCATAATTGATATTTTATCCCATACGTGTTCAGTGGTGAGGCGAAATTAATTTATGATACACCTGTTTTAAGTGTATTTACGCATGAAATGTAAAATATATCCCTGTATTTATAGTGATCATTAAGTACGGGATGAACAGAGGATGAAAGATGAAACGACGAGGGAATGCATATGGCGTATGTTTAGTGAACAAAGAGCTTTATGATCTTTCGCTGCTGGCTGGCATAAATAGAGCGACATACGGTTTTTGTGAATATTTTGGCAAGTGCCTTTATTTTGATTTGCGTATATGTTGCCGCTGATTGATGAGGTTTCTGTTTTACATCAAAGAAGAATTATTTTTGAGTTTTTTTACCTGATAAATATATTCAGGTTTGAAACGTTGGATCTTTTTTAGCATTAATGCCATTCCTTATAATTTGACCGGATCAAATAAATGGTAAGAGATAGAGAAGCTTTTTCCCCAATCTCGTAAGGTAACATATACAAATTCTATTAAAGAGAGAAAGTTTCAACCTTTCCTTGATGGGGCTCAGAGAAAAGGACAAAGATGAACATGCAGCTTCCATGGATTTTGGAGATTTGAAAGCCGAAGCCAAAAGCCCTAATCGAAAGGTAACATTTGCAGATTATATTGAACATAAAAAGTTTCAGGTTTTTACTGATGGAGATGACTCATAGGAACATATGTGGTGCACTGCTCCAAAGACTTGAAAACTGAAGGTTCGGATTCAAAGAATGAAACAAAATCGTCATGTGAACATGTTACTGACGAACTGGTGTTAATCTTGATCCATCTCTTCTAGGCCCCTCCTCCATTTGCTTCAACCTTACTATCATAGATGCTCTTGATGCTTGACCCTTTGATGCTAACATTCCCTTTAAATATCACTCCATAACGAACATATTCTTAAAGATCTTTCCCACTTGTACTCTCAATCAAAGGGTCCTTATGCTTTTAAGAGGTTAGTGTAGTAGTACTTATGCTTAAACTCAAAGTAAATTTTTTATGAAACTATAGGGATTAAAACCAATTGTTTGAAATTTCACTGACTAAAAATAAAATTTGATGAAAGTGTAAGTACCAATAGAAATATTAATTCACATTTTTTATTACCATATGTAAGTATATTGTCCGTATTCAAGATATGATAGCATGGCTCTAATGACTATTATATGATAACGCTGCAGAAATTGGTTTAGAGGAAATTTCATTAACTAGTTAATAACATAGTGTCAACGAAAACAGTATGAAATAATTAAATAAAACACATGACAGATACTATATCTAAGACATAATTTGAAATTAAAATTTACCAATGTCCAAATGAAAAAAAAACTACGATTTAATGATAACTCTTGCAGAGGCATTCACACTGAATCAGAGGGACATGAACCCTTTGAAAAACGAATTAGCAATGTAAATTTGACTGAGCATCGTTTTATTGGCAAAAGGAAGTTATTGGTAAAATCCATAGGTCTTGGCATTTATTATGATCTGCCTCAGTGCTCCGATTGGAGCAACGACCATCAGCACGACTCCCAAAATAATGCAGATCTGGAAACAAAGCAAACAAGTAAACCAAGTCTAAAATTCAGTAATAAAATTTATGAAGTAAACATAATTAGTAATGTATATATCATTCAAGTGAACATACCCAGTTGATGAACCAGGATAAGCTAAACCTCCGAGGTTTGGCAAGAGCAAGGTATATTATGCAGGGCAACTGTCATGTCACAGAGTGCAATTAGTTCGGTAAGAGTTAAATATGGATTTTACATGCTGATTACATAGAACGGCGAGGGACTTACAAAGTAGGTTGTTGGTGCAAAAACTAATCCTCCAAAGAATCCAAGCAGAGCCCCAAAGAAAGGGAATGTAATTGCCAAGAACATAGTGATTGCTGAACCAAACAAACCATTTATATATGCTCAGTGAGAAGCAGATAGATGTTAATCCAATGAAAGAAGAAAAGAGAGAATAGGGACATATAGATGCTTCTGTTCTCACCAACATATGAATTGCGAACAATAAAACGAAGCATACGGGTTGGTTTGAAACGCCATTTCTTTACCATCACAGTTTCGATCATGTCGAAAACACCCATGGCAAATAGCTGCAGAGCCAGAGACAAAAAAAGAGGCAACAAACATAGAAAATTGATCATCCAGTCATAAAATAAAAAAGAACTTTTACAGGGAAAGCAAGCAGCTTGTTACAGACCTGGTAGCTTCCTATAACATGAACCACAACGAACAAGTTTGCTACTACTATAAGCCAAGTTGGTTTCTCCAGAGAGATGAGGACATTATCTGCAACATCATTACCAAACATCCAATAACCTATAAAACCAACAGGGAAGTAACACAAGGCCACAACTATGTATGCAAAGATCACTCCTTTCATCATGGGTCCCTTTGATGGCTTCTCAGGAGTAGAAGGGATGGTTGCTTGGATCTCCATCACCACATTGTGTCCGGCGTAGGCGAAAGCAACGTCTCCCAAAGCATTGAAGAAACCGAAAACATTTCCTGCTGGAGTACTGGCTTTGTTCCCATACTGCACATCTGGTTGAACACCCTTGTGCACAGAAGCCGCCCACGCAATAGTTGAGTAGCTGCTCAATCATGTAAAAAGCCAAACATGTTTGTTCTTAAAAGTTCGAAGACAAGAGGGTCAAATCAGAAAGTTCATGACTTTGTAAGATAAGGTTACTGCATTATCCATGAATCATAGCTTGTCTTTCGGATAAGCTTGAAGGGATGCCATGTTGTTTACATTACCAGACTAAACAAATAAACATGTCCCTTGTTATAAATGTGTCTCTTTCACCCTCCACAATTAATGAATGCATAAGGTAGTCACAAAAAAATGATAATACAGAGACAATGCAATTTTTATTGACAACAACTAGCGGTAATGTTTTGTGGTTTGCAACCAAGATAATGTAGAGTTTTCGTTCAGAAGAGGTGACCCAGTTTTGAAAACGATGAATACAGACACAGAAAAATAATAAGGAAAAGCACATAGAAGAGACATTTTTGGTTTACTTGAGACTTGCTAGTTCTTTACCTGAGGGACATGACGGCTGCTGCGAGGGAGATTCCAGAAATGGAATTGAAGTTTGGGAGATGAGCGAGAACGAAGTGAACGGAGGCGAATATCATGATGAAATAAGAAGTTTTGATAGGCTTGCAACCATCGCACAAAAGGTCGTGAACTTTCTGCAGAGATTTGCCTCCTGTGACCATATAAGCTATGTCCACGCCAACTTCACATATCAGTTGCTGTGGCACCACAATCCACAGTCCTAGCTTCTGTCCGAATGCTGCCTGACCCAGTTCATGGTATCTGTCGAGCCTCTTTCCTGGAATCATCTCATGCATCTCCACCATTTGCCAGAGTGTGTACAGAGTTATGATCCACGATAATATTAGAATCACCACACCAGGTCCCCTGTTTTCTCAGGTTATCAGATAAATGGACATGAACTGAAGGTTTTAAGGAAGAAAATGACGAGTGTTGTGCAAAGAGGATGTACCAGCCGAGATATGCCATGGCGGAGGGGAGACTGAGGACGCCGGCGCCGACCATGGCGGTAACGTTGTGGAAAGCAGAGTACCACCAGTTTGCGTTCCTGGAAGAGGTTACGGGAAGCCAATTGTCTATTGCCTTCTGCTCCGCCGTTCGTTTGTCTTCTAACTGTCATTTTTCCACCCACGTCAAGCTCTCTCTCGCTCTCTCTAATCGCAGCATATTCAACGACAACAACGAAAACGCAGAAATAAAACAGATGCTACAAGTTTACCTCAGTCTCTGCTGCGTGATGAGCAGATACATTCGGTGCAGGCTCAGATTGTGTTCCCATGGCGATCAAGTTTGGAGTTTTTTGTCGTCCCCAAGTAGAAGGAAGTGATCTATGATATTAATATTCCAAGACGGCAACTTGTTTCAAACACTTTAATAGGTTTGACACATAACTTAATGTCATGTATGTTTAAGGTGTTAAAGCGAGATTAGTACGTATGATTTGAAGAATTGGATTAAGAGCTGATTGAAGAATGATAAGATTGACATAATGTTAACAAAAATGCATTTTCATATGAATAATAAACCTACAGTTCCGTGATGCACGCATGAACATATAACGATACGATTCAAAATAGGTGGAGAGAAATAAGGAACAAAAGACTTGAACTCATACCAAGATGAAGTGCAGAATTCCCAAACGTTCAAAACAATCATTCATGGATCCTCAGGGAGGCTTAGTCTATTTATAGAAGAGGATAATGACGTTGACATAATCAAAAGGAATCTACGAATAATCTGTTTTCAAATATTCAAATTTCAATTAAATATTTGACGATTTAAAATAAATTAAGATAAATTGAAACTAATTCTTTTTTTGGCTACAAAACGGATAAACCTAATCAAATATCTAAAATCATATCTTTGTTGATTGAATAATAAAGAAACTCTAATTATAAATGATATCACCCTATAATCTGTAACTGAAAATAAGTTAAAAACAAGTTAACTAATTCGCTAATTTCATCCACTTTGATTCAGAATCCCACAAGATAGTGTGGCAATCAAAACTAACCAACAATTTTGTGAATATCTATGTACGATAACTATCTCTATATTTTGAGTCTTCCACATGTTAGGCTAGAATTAATAAAGAATCTATCTTCAATTTAATATTTTCAACATTTTTTTTAATTTGAGAACTATTTTTGAAGTTAGAAGGATGAATTTTTTTTATGGACTTAATTAAGATAAAATAGTGTGTCATTGATGGTCATATAATAAGACATGTTTTAAATTGAGAAATGTGTTTATTTTTATATTGAAAAGATAGGCAAAATCATAATTGTGATAGCCACACATAGTATAAAGGAATCAGTTTTGATGCTAAGTACATGGAGAATTAATTAGATCAAAACTAATTAGATTAATCTAAAAGGTGTAGATACGATTTTTCCGAAAGTTTATTTCTTAAAAAATTTATTTTAATGAGTTTAGAATCTAAAATTAAGATAATTTCTATTATTGTCATAAAATAACTTTTTATTTAAAAATCGTCATTTAAAAAAAATTGGATCATTATAAATTACATCTCAATGATTCATATATGTTTTATTTTTTCTACCGAGTAAGACATCTCAGGGTGATGATATAAAAGACATGTTTTAAATTGAGAAATGTGTTTATTTTTATATTGAAAAACAGGCAAAATCATAATTGTGATAGCCACACATAGCATGAAGGAATCGGTTTAACTTTCTGTACTGATCAAAGTTATCAGTGTTTAATAGATAAATTGATTCCACTCTAAATGGATGCAGAGTACCAACATCTCACAAAAGAAAGCGAATTAATCATACATCAAATCATCTATAGAAAAATTTTGATCGAAAAAAAAAAATCATCTATAGAAAAAAATTGATATACTTGATGAAATACAAATGGAAATTATCGAATCACCCTGCCGCATATAACTGTCCAACGGGTAAAATCTTAGATTTTTCTTCAAATTAGTTTGAATTTAGATATCATCCATAAAAAATATTTATATAAAATATAAAACTAACAAGTGTACATGCGAACATATAAAAAATTTTGACGAGTTTTTTAACGAGTTTTGGTAAGGTCCATCCCGAACTAACCAGAGTCGTTACATTACTTTGGTTTAAATCATGTTTATAGAGTTACTTATAAATCGTCAACTAACAAAGTCCTCATATAAAAAGATGGATTGAAACCCCTCACCTTGGGAATTGTAAATCAATTTCTTACTAACTGGACTAACATTTATTGAAGGTACACATGTGTATTTTAAGAGCTAACGATGAAAAATATCCATATAAAACTTTATATAATAATTAATAATAGTCAAATAACAACTATCCATTTAAAAATTTATAAATCCTCATCTGAGCTGAATTTTACTCATAAATCTTATACAATTAAATAAGTGAATACTCCCTAACCACCTAAATATAATATTGATTTTCGAGTTTCGATTTAGATTTAAAGTCAATTTTTGTTGGGTCTCTTATAATAATTACTGATTTTTTTGTAATATACTTTTATTTACCAAGACATTTGTATTTATACCATTAAATTCTAATAACTAAATGTTAGGGATATTTTCATTTAAGTGTCACGAAAAAACTGTCTACATATTAATTATAAATAATCATCTTAACTATTTTTTAATTCTTTAAATTAGTGAAAAATATCTTATTTTTAAGGTCCAAACAAATAGGTTAAAAGGAAACAAAAAGGTAAATCAATCGTTGCAATTTTAAGACCACGATAATGTTGAAAAAACAAAAAACCTAAATCTGTTCATATTTGGTTAAACTGGTTGCTGGATATCCGAAAATCTTGACGGTCCAAGGCAAAGAATAAATAAATATATAGTTTTATCTTTTAATAAATGAAAACATTCCTCCCGTAAATAAAATATCTTATTTTATTAAATATAACAAAAATGATGTCGGGTAATAGGGTGTATTATGTCAATTTTTAGAAGTCAGAGCTTCCAAAAATTAAGAATCTCCTAACTATGTGAGTGGGAGTTCATCGCCTTTTCAGATATTCTTAGAACAGAAACAAAACGACCTTAGAAAATTAATGTAAATTCACCATAAAAAAAGGACTAGTTTTCAAAGAACAAACGCAAAGGTGATATGTACTTAATAATAATTAAAAAAAACCCACAAAACCAATAATAATGATGATAAGATCCCTCTGGCCGTAGTTTTCTCTTCCATCAGGTGGTTGATAATGAGCCGCCAACCTATTTCAATCGGTTGCGACGATCATCAAATGAGTCCTACGAGCCTGGCTCCACACGACACAACGATCTGCTTCATTTGTTCGGCATCTAGTGTATTTGCATCACACTCTTCGGTGAGTGAAAAGGTTCAAGAGTAAAACTTGTAGGTCTTGGCCCTAATTATGATTGTCCTCAATCCTCCAATGGGTGACACAACCATTAAGCACACTCCAAGCACAATGCAGATCTGAAATCCACAAAGCACGAGTTCGATCCAGTTAATCCCATGCATTCATCAAAGGGAAATTGATCGAAACATTAGAAGGAAGGAAAGAGATTATAACACACCCAATTAGTCCACCAAGATAAGCTAAATCTCCTTGGTTTGTAGATTGCAAGCCACATGATGCAGGGAAGCTGAAAGTTTAAAGAAAATCAATTGTTAAAACAAATGTTAATCCTCAGGAGATCATATTTACTGGACTGAGCTTCTCAATCATTCGAGACTCACAAAATACGTGGTTGGAGCAAAAGCAAATCCTCCGAAAAATCCTAGGAGACCACCGAAGAATGGGAAGGTGATAGCAATAAACATTGTGAGTGCTGCAACAAAAGAATCAAATCATGATACAGATGAAGGCATGCATAATGACCGAAAATGGTATAGAGGCCCCTGGGAGTGACGGGTTTACGCACTCACCCACATATATATTACGCGTGACAAAGCGAAGCATTTTACTAGGCCTGAATCTCAGCTTCTTCACCAACACGGTCTCGATCATGTCAAACACTGGCATTGCGTAAATCTGGATCAAGAAACACAGGACAACAATTCGGTTAGTTTTCAGGTGTAGAAAAGGGAGAGCAGCCTCCAGAAAGTACTTGCAAGTCATAGAGAACTGTCTTCACCTGATAACTTCCAATAACATGGATAACGACGAACATGTTAGCCATAGCAATAAGCCATTTTGGTTTCTCCAATGTGATGAGAATGTTGTCGTCAACCTGATTTCCAAACATCCAATAACCAATGAGAGCAACTGGGAAGTAGCACAAAGCCACAACAATATAGGCCACAACAACCCCTATCCACATAGGACCCTTGGATGGCTTCTCTGGTGTGGATGGGATCGTTGCTTGGATCTCCAGCACGACATTGTGCCCAGCATAGGCAAAAGCCACATCCCCAAGGGCATTAAAGAAGTTAAACACATTCCCTGTGGTCGTGCTCGCTCTGTAGCCATAATCTACATTCTCTACAACTCCCTTGTTCACAGAAGCAGCCCAGGCAATCGTAGAGTAACTGTAGGACAGGAAAAGAAAAGAAATTCAAACTTTGTGTGTATTGTCAAGTGAGACTAAGATGTCACGGATTCAAATTCTGGAGACAGCCTTTCTGCTTGCGCAGATAAGATTGCGTACAATCTATTCCTGTAAGGGGGGCTTGCGTGGCACACACATACCTCAAGGACATGACTGCTGCCGCTAAAGATACACCAGCAATAGCGTTGAGGTTGGGGAGATGGGATAGGACAAAGTGGGCAGAGGCGAAGATCATGATGAAGTAGCTCAATTTGATATTATGGCAGTCGGAACAGACGGTTTCATGGAACTTCTGCAATGACTGTCCACCAGTAACCATGTAGACAATGTTTACCCCAATCTCAACCACAAGCTGCTGGGGAACCACGATATAGAGGCCCAGCTTTTCACCGAAAGCGTACTGACCCAGTTCGTGGTATCGGTCAAAACGTCTTCCCGGAACCATTTCGTGCATTTCAACCATTTGCCAGAGTGTGTAGAGTGTAATAATCCATGAGAGGACTAGTACGGTGACACCAGGACCCCTGCAGAAGCAAGAACATTGTCACCGTCATATCCACAAACACCTTGTGGGGACTACGTGTCACGTGAAATGTGAAAATTGGATTCTAGCAAGTAAGGAAAACATTTGCAGGGAGGATTTGGTTAATCTTACCATCCAAGCTCGGACATGGCATAAGGGAGACTGAGCACACCAGCTCCAACCATGGCGGTAACATTGTGAAAGGCTGAGTAGTACCATTTTGCATTCCTTGCGGAGGTAATTGGAAGCCAGTCATCTATTTCCTTCTGCCTAGCTAATTTCTCTTCGACCTGTTGGATTCAAATTAAATCAATAAATGAACGCACGGTTCCTCTCAGTCACAAGAACAAATAGAAATACAATGGATCTGAAAAATCCAGGCGTGACGGCATTCGAAGTAACTGTTGAATGTGAGGGAGGGTGTTTTTCATTGTACAAACATGCGGGTCATTAGTCTAATTGAAAGGAGATGGAGACAGGGCACTAACGCGGGACTCCCAAACTTTTCGGAGGTACAATAAAAAAATATATAATGCAAAAGCAAAAGGCTATTCGTTCATTTGCTCGCAAAGTGCTTATCTTCATGTTGAAACTTGAAAGCCGACAGCTATGACTTTTTGGCATCTTCTCATGCCCCACGCAACTTGACTTCCATTTTTTTACCAGAAAACAAAAATCCCAACCATTCATTCAATCACAAAGAAACTGCTTCAGTCAATAATGTTTGTTTCATCCCACACAAAAAAAAAAAAGCAGGAATGTTGCAGCAAAACGTCATCTAAATTTAAAAATTACACTAGGCAAGTTAATTAAGCCTTGTCATGAACCTTCCATCCTTCAAAGAAGCAGATTTCGAACCGGTAAAGATAATAACTGGCCGATTTTGGCAATTAATTTATAAACCACGCGCCGTGTACTTAAATACCGCCCAACTGGAAGAAGGAAGGTTATGTGACAGAGAAGAAATTAAATATGGCCAACCCTGCCACCAGAAATGTCACATTTGGGCGAGCGCCCACACAGACACACACACATATATAAAGTAAAAACCGGCCCAGAAACATTTTATTAATGTTCGCCAGCAGTTACGGCATTAATTTTTTATTAGCAAGGCATGTGGCAGCAAGATAAGTCAAAGAACGGCGAGATGGTAATATATTGGAAGAGGGAGATCACCTTAATTATTTTATTAAGTAAAAGGATTTAGCTGTATATATATATACTGACTAAACGATCGTAGGTTACCTATCGCCACCGCATCATAATAAATAGGAGGAGATATGCTTAAAACGTCGTGCAAGGGAGCTGGTTGATCTAAAATGTACATGTACTGTATTTTTTTCAAACGTCGATTCAGAAAAACATATGTATTGGTCAACCATAGGGGAAGTGGAACTCAGTCGTCGGTTCTCTCTTTGGTTGTGATCCTACTATTCTCCAGGAATGGTATACCTCAAAAAGATTCAACGACCTAAACATTAACTAAAACCTTGTGCCTCTCCGGCTGTACGTAGTGTTTGAAACTAGCTAGACAATATAGTTGTGGAGAGGACGGAGAATTGGGCAGAATAGTGCAAGATTAGAGGATATATGATCATATCGCTCAGAGATATCACGTGAGTGTGCGTTACATCTGAGTCCACAAAAAGGTCACTGGTTCATGTTATGGTGAGAAGATTCAGGAAACGTCGACACAGACCATTTTTCCAAGGCAAACAGGTCACGTAGATGAAGCAATTTAATTTAAGATCAGAAAAGACATCAAAGGGGTCGGTTAATTCATCATCGATCGTATGAACCATAGCGTGAAAATCATTAAACAGGCACGATCTTCTCCTCCCCAACACAACTAAACCCCTCCCTTTTTCTTTTGCTTCGTTCGTTGTTTCAAAATTTCAGGAACATGTGCAGAAACTAAACCAGGAGCAAACTAAACAAGTACGTACGGTAGCTAAATAGAGAACAATAAATGGTAGAAAAGTCTACATATATGCTAACGTATATAGAGAGAGAAGGGGGGATGATGGAGAGAGAAGGACGTACAGAGTTAGAGCGGGCATAAGTGTCGTTGTTTGGTGCCTGAGTTCCCATGGGGCTGAGAGAGACGAAGAGGAAGACGATTGCAGGGAGCGGAGAGAGCTGGGCTGTGATGTAATGGTTGTGAGGGCTGAAGAAAATCACAGGCCACTCCTCTTATATAATAAAGTCAGGCAAGGAATTCCCAGTCTGTGATGTTTCATTTTGTTGACTTTTCTAAAGCACACAATTTTAAAATTAAAACGCGCATGATGACGTTGAGTTGAAATTCATCAATAATTTTCTTGTAAATAATTCAATTTTTTTTAAATTTTGATTCATCTTAAAATTCGATTTTTGAAAAAGATATTCAAGATTAATCTTGAAATTTGAATTTCAAAAGATATTCAAGATTGATCTTGATAAATCTTAAAATTTGAATTTCAAAAGATATTCAAGAAGATCAATCTTAAAATTCAAATTTCAAAAAATATTCAAGATCAATCTTAAAATTTAAATTTCAAAAGATATTTAAAATTAATCTTCGTTAATCTTAAAATATCGTTTTTGTACTTGTTTAAGGATTTTCATATAGTTTTTTTTTGCCATCAGGATCTTCATTTAGCTCAGTCTTCCAAATTCAACGGATTTAAATTTTTTGTATTATTGGATTTGGAGTTTTCTCTCCCCGTGAGAGCTTTCTCTCTCCACGTGAGAGTTAGTTACGGCCGTTGTAGCCGTATTCGTCCGAGAAGTGAGATCTGGTGCGATCGGGTGACGAAATCAGAGAGCGCGAACTGCCGCCTACTGCAGCAGGGATATAGAGAGGGTTGCACTGGTGCAAATTGCAGCGGTGCGACTGCGTGAGGTGGTGTACGGAGGGCGAATACTTTTTACTGGAGGAAGACAGGGCGAATGGAAGAAATGAAGAAGACAGCGAACGAGATCAAGAATAAACTACAGGCAAACCTGATCTGGAAAAATAATGCGCAGCGATCGAAATATGGAGGTGCTCTAGTTGGTAAACTGATGTCAAGCAAAATGATGAATAAATCGGCTGTGATCCAGATGATTCGAAAAGGATGGAATCTGATGGTGAATGAGGAAATGGAGATAACAGAGGTAGAGACAAATGCCTTTATCTTTGAGTTCCAAAACAGAGACGATACTCAGAGAATTCTCCAAGGAAGACCATGGTCCATTCAAGGTTGTCTACTTAGTATACAAATCTGGAAGGAGTACATGGTATACAAGGAGGTAGAATTCAATCTGGCTCCATTTTGGATTCAATTTCATGATTTACCATTGGAAGCGATGGAGGAGGAAAATGCAATGACGCTGGGTTCAATGGCTGGAGAGGTAGTCATGATTGAGAATCCAAGGAGGAATGGACTGCTGACAAGAAACTATCTGCGTGCAAGAGTGATTGTTGACTTGCGAAAACCATTGATCCAGGAGGTTTGGACGGAGAGACCGGGGAAAGAAGCAATAAAGATTAAAATGAAATATGAAAGGCTCCAAAATTTTTGCTTCAACTGTGGAAGAATAGGACATGACCAGAAACACTGCTCATACGGAGAAGAGAATGAGAACGAAGAAGTAGGGAAATATGGAAGTTGGCTGAGAGCAACGATACCAAGACTGATAGAAGGAGCAGTAAGATGTTTAAGGGAAGGATGGGAAGAAGAAAGTGAAAGGAAAAAGGTGAATAATAATAAAAACCAAGCTGCTGATAAGAATGAGGGAAGCAGCAATATGGAAAATAGCAAGACACAGACAGAAATAAATGAAAAGGAAAAAGTGTTACCAGAAGAGGAATGGAGGAAAAAGGAGGTGATGGAAGAGAAAAAGCAGAAGCAAAGTGAATCAACTCAGGGGAACTGTGAAAAAGAGAAGGCCAAGCGGCTGGAAGAAACTGAGAATCTCTCAAAAGCTATAGTTGTTTATGGAGAATCAAAGCTGCTAGCAACGGTCACTGAGGAATTTAGGAAAATCAATCTGAAAAGAGGAGCTGCAGAAAGAGAAGACTTACCACCTGCCAAAAGAATGAAAGAAAGTATGAAAGAAAGTGAGCTGGAAGTAAGGCCTGGGAAAGAGGATGTGGCAAAGAGATATAAAAGGAAGAGTATAAGAGTGATAAAAAAGATGCCAAGAAGAGACAGGAAGAGGTGGGAGGGACTGTATGCAGATAGAAGGATTGAAGAGGAAGTGGAATGGCTTGATATGGCAAGTGGAGGTAACAGTAGGGAGGCAAGGGCTGAAGGTGAAGGTGGCTGGCCTTTAACAGCCACCAAGGACTCATGAATATCATAAGCTGGAATTGTCAAGGCTTGGGAAGGGCCTTGACAATTAATAAATTGAGGGAGGAGTGTAGGAGACACAAACCCTCAATTGTCTTCCTAATGGAGACTAGAATGAAAAATGAAAAAATAAAAGGAATAAGGAAAAGATGTGAGATGCAGGAGGAGTACTATGTGGATCCAAAAGGTAGAAGTGGAGGCTTAGCTCTATGGTGGAAGGAGAATGTAGGTGTCAATATCTGTCACAATTCAAAAAATATTATACATACAAGTATAACATCCAGGGACCACAAGGTGCCTCAATACATAACATTTGTGTATGGAGCACCCACTGTGGAAGAAAAAAGAGGCGTATGGAACAAGATGAGAGAAATTGCAGCCGAACTAGAAGGCCCATGGATCTGCATAGGGGACTTTAATGATGTAAGTTCAAGTGAAGAGAAGCTTGGGGTTCACCCGGTTGATATAAGGAGAGTGTTAAATTTTCAGTGCATGATGGCTGATTGCCAACTGATTGATCTGGGTTACCAGGGAGCTAGATATACCTGGTGTAACAATAGAATGGGCAAGGAGCAGGTGAAGGAAAGAATTGACAGGGCAATGGCAAACATAGAATTTAGAATGGCCTTTCAAAATGCTCTTGTGATCCATAAGGAGCCGGTGGGATCAGATCACCACATGCTGGTGGTTGAGTGTGAACATAGATTTGTGAGGATGCCCAAAGAATTCAAATATGAACGATACTGGTCAGAACATGAAGAGTTCCAGAAAACAGTAAAGAAGGGATGGGAAGTGGTTAGAAGAAGGGGGGAAACAAGGATCCAAGAAATTGATAGAAGATTGAGCAATTGCAGAAAAGTACTATCTCAATGGAGCAAGGAGTGTTTCCCCAATGCAAGAAGGAAAATTGATCAGCTCACTGAAAAACTGACAGTATGCAGGGAGGGGGTGTTGGATGAAGTGAAGAAAGGGGAAATTGAACAATTATTGAAGGAGATAGAAGTGACATGGGACAGGGAAGAAATGTATTGGAAGCAAAGATCACGAATTACATGGCTTGCGGAAGGAGATAGAAATACAAGATTTTTTCACTCAACTGCGGTTCAAAGAAGAAGCAGAAATAAAGTGTTAAAACTGAAAAAGGAGAATGGTGGGTGGATTGAAGAAGAGGGAGAGATAAATGGGGAGTTTGAGAAGTACTACAATGAGTTATTCACCTCAAATGGAGGAAGGGATATGGGATCAGTGCTGAAATATGCAACAAGAATAGTGACAGATGATGAAAATAGCAGATTGGAAAAAGAAGTAACAGCTGAAGAAGTTAGGATGGCAGCTTTTCAGCTAAATGGGGAGAAAGCACCTGGACCTGATGGTTTCTCGGGAGATTTTTATCACAAAGCCTGGCCAGATGTCAATGGAGATGTGGTAGAAATGGTGAGAGAATTCTTTCAACAAAAGACTCAGCTGAAACCAATAAACAGCACAAATATAGTGCTAATACCAAAGATGGAGCATGCAGAAAAAGTGAGTCAATTTCGCCCAATTGGGCTATGTAATTTTGCATATAAAATTATCACCAAGGTGCTGGCTAACAGGATGAAACCTATGATGACAAGAATCATATCCAAGAATCAAAGGGCTTTTGTGGCAGGGAGATTAATGTAAGACAACATTGTGATTGCATAAGAAGCTTTTCACCACTTGAAAAGGAAGAAGAAGGGAAAGAAGATTGAGCTAGCTGTCAAAATAGATATGAACAAAGCATATGACAAGGTGGAATAGGATTTCATTGAAGGAACCATGAGAGGAATGGGATTTGGTGAAAGATGGATAAGCTGGATCATGGAGTGTATTCGGTCAGCAAGGCTAAATATGGTGATTGGTAGGAAGAGGGTGGGCAGATTAAGGATAGAAAGGGGCATAAGGTAAGGGGACCCATTGTCACCTTACCTCTTCATACTGGTAATGGACATGCTATAAAAAATAATCAGGTACCATGCTGATAAAAAGAAGTTAAAGGGGATCAAACTAGCAAGTAAGTGCCCAACCTTGACTCATTGTTTTTTTGCTGATGATGCACTATTTTTTATAATGGAAATAGACAAAACTGCCAAATGCTGAAATCAATCCTGGATGAGTACTGTGAAGCATCAAGACAGATGATGTGATCAGATTTTAGTATGTTAATTAGGATCATTTAGGGAATATTTTGCTTGTATCATGTCATTTTAATAGATAATGGGGTTTAAAAGCTTCTGTAGGTTTCATCCTGAAGAGTTTAAGCACATATATTGCATTTTACATACTTAAACTTACTTTGCAGATTAGATGAGCAAATATTCATCCTACCTCTAATCACTCACTTCAAGTCGCGACAGCTGGAGGTTTATTTCAGCCGGACACAGCTTAAGGATCACAAATTTGGAGGGAGGGAAAAGATATTTTTAGTGGGGATATAAATACAATCCTGAAACATGGAGTAGCCAACGTGGACTGCATCATATTTTATTAAAAAATGAAACGGTGCGTCTTGGGTTGAAGTAAAAAGAAGTTGAGGCCTGAACAAATTAGCCAACGAGGAAAGAAAGCGAAACTAATTCTGTTGGGAATAAACAAAGTATGAGAACAGCTGGCAGCAACTAAAAGAACGAAAACAAGAAGCAGCGATCTGTCCAGGGGGTCCCCTTTTTATCCTAGAGCATTCTAAAACCCGGAGGACAACTCTTAGGACGGAGGACGCGTCATTTCTGAATAGAGAGACCCATTCCATCATTTTTTTGTTCGTGCATTTAGATGAGAGAAAGAGGAAAAATACAAAGCGAAGGAAAGGAGAGTTCCAGATCTGTCAAAGACTGTTGGCATGAGATCAATGGTTACCATGGCAGCAACCTGGGGCACAGATAAAGAACGTCCACTAGCGATGAGAGGTTGATTCCGTGGATTCACCTGGAGGATGAAGTGTGCTGGACCTGCTGAACACACAGGGAGTTTATGCATTCATTCTATCTTCTGATTTTCTTACCTCAGTATCTTTAACCGATGATGCATAAGATGAGAAAATACTGCTTTTGGCTGGGTTACGCATTGTATTGATTGCTGAATATCTTTTGTTCATCTAGTGGATGTGAGACTTGGCTAAGCAATCTTAGTGACCATTAACCGTTGAGAGTTTTCAGCTACGTAGATGCAACAACCATTAAAATCTTGAACTCATATAAGCTCCTCTTTCATGATTTATTTCTTCGAGTAGAATGGAATTATTAATCAAAAAGAGTGAGGATAATCAGTGGGAGGCAGGAAAGGAAACTGAGTTTTCCAAGTGAACATACTTGAAACAAATACAAACCAAACATATTTCATTAGATACATTTAGTCTGATACAACATATTCAAATTGGAACCGAAAGAATAACTTGCATGATTTAAACCCAGTTCAACAGATAAATAGCCAAGAAACAAGAGAGAGACATCTAGGATAGACTCACTGCACTACAAAAGTTTGTTCTAGTAATTTTGATTGCCTAACGATAGGGTAAATCAACAGACAATTAATGTTGAAAAATCAAATGTTTTCTTCTCTCGGAATGCTGATGAAGTGGTGAAACAGGAGATATATTAATTGCTATGAATTAAAGAAAATGGAGACCCTGGGAACTACCTAGGATTGTCACTACTAT
>JANTPZ010149043.1:0-10859 GCA_025593235.1 Vachellia pachyceras | reverse complement strand
TGTGAATTTGTCCGTTGAGAGTCATGCTGAAAAAGTATTCAG
The DNA here is from genome assembly GCA_025593235.1 of Vachellia pachyceras. NCBI lineage: Eukaryota > Viridiplantae > Streptophyta > Magnoliopsida > Fabales > Fabaceae > Vachellia > Vachellia pachyceras. The sequence goes on along the minus strand of JANTPZ010149043.1, from coordinate 10,817 downwards.
AGGACCTATTCCCTTTTGCTAAGTCAAAGCATGAGCATTTATGAAAGTAGGTTAGATTCAAACTTTGTTAAACACAAATAAGGTAAGTTGCAGAGAGTAGGTAAAAGCTGTCAGAGAAAATAGTCGTTGCGTGAAGCAATACTCGAGTTCTGTTTCACAATACTCGAGTGATGACCAAGTATTTTGAATTTTATAAAACAATACTTGAGTGTTTTGTTTCAATGCTCGAGTTTTTATAACACTTTTGAAATTGCTCGAGTGTCTGCTGAGAATATTGCACAAGTTTTTGAATTCAAACACAAATACTCGAGTGTTAAGAATTTTGTACTCGAGTGTTAAGAACACTTTCAGTTGCTACTCGAGTGTTCAGAGGAGAACTTGAAGTGAAGTCTTTTGAGATATCACAATACTCGAGTGTTGGAAACATAATACTTGAGTGTTATCACTTCTCCTACCATTACTCGAGTGTTTTTATGGAAGTGTTGTGTTTTGAGAAAAAGAGTGCTCAATACTCGAGTATTGAAAACCCAAACTCGAGTGTTGACAACACTTTCATCAAATGCTCGAGTGTTCTGCTTCAAGTGATGTGCTGTGCTTTAAAAATGAAGCTCGATACTCGAGTATTGCCAATACTTCCATTTATAACTCGAGTGTTCTAGTTCAAGTGTTGTTCTGCATTTTGAAAATGAAATTCGATACTCGAGTGTTACGAGCCAGAACTCGAGTGATGACAACACTTCCTTTACATACTCGAGTTTCACATTGAATTATTCAGTTATAAAGCATTTTGTGTTCCAATACTCGAGTTTCAGAAAACACAACTCAAGTTTTGTAAAACTTTTATTTGTAACTCGAGTTATCAAAAGAAGTTTCAGAACTAGAAAACATTTAGAAAGCACGATACTCAAGTTTTGGAAATCATAACTCAAGTGTTAGCAATACTTCAATAACAACTCGAGTGTTTTTTGAAAGTTTTGAGTTTTAAAAAGATTTTTCACTTCAGTACTCGAGTTCTGGGATCAATAACTCGAGTTTTATTGAAGGAACTGTGTAAAAACTCCCTTTAGATCACGATACTCGAGTTTTGGTAAGGAAGAACTCGAGTGATGCTTCATGATTTGAACTTGCATCAGTTCACAGCACATAGCTCAAGTTGTAAGAGCCATAGCTCTCTCAATTCAATTTCAAACTTGATTATAATATATCAATGGAAAGCCCTGCAAGTCTATTTTTACATGAAACAATAATCAGTCGCAAATCTATTATACAAAGAAAGTTATGATGGATACAATAGGAAAAGGTCAGAGATAAGACGCTCAATTCGACCACCAACTTTAGAAAATTATATCTACTTCATTTGAAATCATTTGATGTTGGTTTTGGTCTCTATGAGCCGCATTGTGAGTCTAGTTTCATATGAAATTGGTTTCATATCAATCGGACTTGTATTTTGGGAGATATGGTCAAAATAACAAACATATGTCGAGCTGACAGAAAACAGAGGTGGCCAATACTCGAGTGTTGACTATCCAGTACTCGAGTATCGACTTCCCAGAGGCCAATACTCGAGTTTTGTGACCCCAATACTCGAGTGTTGACTCCCAGAAAGCTAATACTCGAGTTTTGTGACCCCAATACTCGAGTGTTGACTCCAAAATTCAATACTTCAAGTGTATACTCAAGTTTTGCTTCAAGTAATGCCATAGGAAACCCCAAAAACTCATCATACTCGACTATTAACTTCCAGAATTAGATTTGAACATCCAAATGAAGCTTAGATGAATGGTAACTCAATGTATGATAATAAAACATATATTTGAAACATTTTAACATCCAAAATACATTCAAAACCACATCATCCTCCAATTAAAGGAATGCACAAATATTGATTAACCAATATGCATTGTAAAATTATTGTGCATGGTAAATATGTATTGTGAAAACTTTTTGTATTGTAAAAACATTTTGCTCTTATTTGACATCATCAAAACTAATCATATCTAATAGTAAGGTGACATAAGTGACACATGTCAGTATAGTGATTTGCAGTGAGGGGAGAGGTAGTGGGTCGTCTGTCAATGCGAGAAAAGAAGGTACGACCTCCTCTGTAAGGTCTGTAAGGTCGTGTGAAACGGCCTCTAGAAAATAAGCGACCACCTCTATTGTACAGGAAACCACGGTTACCACGTTGAGGACGAAATGGAGAGGAAGTAGGAATGGGTAAGAGACCGTTAGTAGCAAAGGCAATATTTGCTATGATTTGAGTAATCTGAGTGCCATGAATTTGAGCTTGACGGGCTTCATAGGTCAGGAGATGGCTGAGGATTTCTTCGGATGAGAGGATTTCTCGGCGGGTAGTGAGGAAGGTGACAACAAGGTCGAAGTCAGAGCCAAGGCCTCCTAGTAAATAGATATTAAAATCAACATCTGGGACAGGGTTACCAGAGGCAGCCAGTGAATTAGCAAGAAGTGTTGCTCGTTGATAGTATTCGGTGATGGTTTCTCCTCCTTTTCTAAGGTTAGTAAGTTGCTGATGTAAGTGAAGGTATTTGGCTTGTGATTGCTGTGAGAACATGGTTTCTAGCGCATACCAGATAGCTTTGGAGGATTTATGTTTCATTACTTGGGCAATTAACTTTTCGGATTAGGAGGAAATAATGAGAGAAAGAATCAGCTGATCTTGCTCAAATAATTTAATATAGTTGGGATTTGGAGTGCCATCTAAGAATTTGGAAGAAGGTTGAAGATTGGAGCCATCAATATAGCAAAAGTATCATTGGACATAAAGGTAAGGAAGCATTTGAGCTTTCCAGACAAAGTAGTTGTCACCATTGAGTTTTACAGTAAGAAAATGAGAGACATTGGTAGGGAAGGAGGGTGACGATGAGAAGGGAGAAGTATGTAGCAGTTTTTTTTGCCAGAAGAGACTATGTAGCAGTTTTTAAGTCAACAAATTTGTTTAAAAAAATAATAAGTATAATATTTTTATGTGATTTAATTAGTATTTTTAAACCCTAAAAAAATAATTGACTTGTAGTCTTGTATGTTAAGAAGTTTGAATTATTCTTGTTGGATTTTTTATTTTTTTTAAGATGAGACTGTGACATGTCACATGATGGTAGCCTGACCAATGCCCAATGGGGCTCATATTCATGCTCTCCTTTTAGTCGATCAAAAAAGACAATTTAAAAATACTAATTAAATCACATAAAAATATTATACTTATTATTTTTTTAAACAAATTTGTTGGCTTAAAAACTGCTACATAGTCTCTCCAGGCAAAAAAAAAAAACTGCTACATAGTCTTATAATGCGAATAAATAATTATTTTAAAATAATTTATTAAAAAAAGCTGTAGTGGTGATTTTTGAATTTGTAAATATTGTTTAGACTTGAATTTAGGGTAACAAGTCATGCAATTAAGAGGTTTCAAGGCTGATCTGTACGGGAGATTTAAAGAGAGAATGGTGATTTGTGAGAGAAGTGAGATTGAAATGGCGGCTTGAATTCCAACCTTAGCTGGTGCTCATGCCTCCCATTGGCCAACGAGGTATCACTCAACTTGGGCCACTTTCACGGCCCATTTGTTAAGCCATTCACTAACCATTTTAATTTTAATCCTATTAATTAATATATCAACAAATAAATACATAAATAAAATACGCGATAAACCGCTGTGCATATATAAAGCGACTTGTTTTCAGAATTTATATCAGATTCTCATTTTTTATATGGTGACTCTTGATTTACAATCAATCATATTATTCATAGTAGCATTATTATTTATTATTTTAATTCTAAACAATATGCGAATATTTTACTTAATTTCATAACATAGATATATACGTATCATAGAATAATGTTTAAAACCCCAAAATTTTTAATTATTATTCCGATTTTAGGATTTTAAGAGTGGCATTATACCACTTTTGATTTTAAAGTGATTGGTGCTCCGATCCTGAAAAAAAAAATTACTGTGATAACAAATTAAGAATCTGCCTTTGATCCTAATATGAATTATTTATGGGTAAAATCTTGAAGGATTTTGTTTCCCATTGAAATTAAAGAGGACAGTGATGAATGGAGGGAGGAGTGGATATATACGTAATGGTATGTTACAAGATGAGTGGAGTATTTGTCAGCATGGGGAGAAAGTAAAAACTCACAAACTGAGGAGAAACTGGGCCGCATTAGCATTTGATAATCACGTTTACATAAATTGATATACAACTCCTATCAAATACTTATCTGGTACATTATAAATGATGTTATGAAAAATAGCCTATACCACTAATACAAATTTGAACACTAATTCATGTACAATGTAAGATTTTATAATGGGTTGGGGAAGCTCTATGGATGAACAACCTAACCAATTCCAAGAAAGTTAACCACATAAGTAAATAGTACAAAGACCCCTTCAAATCACACTAAACATGAAATCACTAATCAAACCATGATTAAGCAGTAAAATGCTAAAACATATAAACAAAAACCTTCACTAACAGTGTCGTTTGTAGATACCACATGGTTCTTTCGTAGGATCTAAACTTCACTTGTCGTTTGTAAACAAAATTATTTTTTTGGTGAAGATATGCACAAAATTTTTATTTTATAATAATTGGAATTACTATAACTTTTATCAAGAGTAATATCATCATTTCTTTATTTTTTTTACCTATTTTACCATCACTTCAACCTATTAAATATAAATTTTTCATTCAAACAATTTTTCATTTTAATGCATACAAACACATATCAGCACTGAAAAATTTTCCATTCCATTTAATTTTATTTTTCCCTTTTCCATCAAAATAGACTCTTTGTACCAAAAGCATCCCTTATTCTCCATTAATTAAAACATTACATCTGAAAAGGTGTTACCGAAAATAGGCAATAATTATACTGTAAATTTGGAACCAGATACATGTTTAGAAACAAAGCGAAAATTCAAATTTGGATTAGTGTGGGCAAGAAGCCAAAAAAAAAAAAAACTTTTGAGTACAAAACCTGGTTTCTGAATTAGACCACGCAAGACCTTTATAGGAGAGTTTCACACGTCTCAACCATGGTTTCAAATAATGACAGTGATAATGTGTGTAATGCCAACTTTGCCCCTGCAAGCAAACCTTCAATTGAGGACGCATCTTCCCTCCTCATTCAGTCATTTGACATGGATTTTTTCATTTAATTTAAAAATACATTTTATCATATAAATATATACATATTAATTATAATATATTTCTGAATCACTTTTTATGTGAAATTACCAAAAAGATCATAAGCCAATGATGAGATTGCATAATAACAAAATTTCATTTATATTTTCATCTACAGTTTTTTGTAAGACAAAAAATATTTGTCCGAAGAAATGGAATGTTAAAAAAAGTAAAAGTGATGTATCTGTAACATGACTTATAACTTTAAATAAGGTACTTATAGGCTTTTTTTTTTGCCAAAAAATATTTATTCATATTATTTAATAATAAAAGAATTTACAAAAATGGAGAAGAAAAGTGAAGACAAGGGAAGGAGCAAGGTATTTTTGGTAGGGTCATAATGATGACTCCAACAACCATAGAAGAAAAGTGGAAAAAAAAATAATAGCTCTCTTCAAACCATGATCTTAAGCTATGGTTTTGAATAAATCAGCACTTCCAAAATTTTCACATATTTGGTAACCCAAAACCCAAACCATGAAATTATGGGTAAAAAAGTGCTTTTTTAGCATTTTCCAAATATATGAGGTTGAATTTCAAAACCATGGTTTTGCGAAAAACAACATAAACACTTCCACCATAATCAATTTTTGACAAGAAACCCATGATTCGAAGTGGAAATCATCATGATTTTCCAAAAAAAGCTATTTGTTCCTATTTTTTGGAAATTATTTTTCAAAGTCTATATTTTAAAATTACTTTTATCACTTTTCTCCCACAAATTATTCTCGAAAAACTAATTAATGCACCGATATAAAAGTAGCTTACACCATAAATTTAAATATGCCTTATAAAGTGAACTCTAAAATATTACAATTAATGATGAAAATGAGCGGTGGAAGCAAATTTAGGGAGACTGAAATTTTTTCCATTCTAATATTCCACTGGGGATTCATACAAGTAAGCGATATAATAGACCCACACATGCAGAAGATGAAAGAAGGATTTAATCAGGGTGTTCGTTAAAGTGATGAATTCCTTTAACCCATTAAATCTAAACCATTCAAATTTGATTCTGAACGGTCCGATTTGATTTTTTTATAATAGCAATTTTTTTATAAAAATCATTATTTAAAATATGATGGTTGAAAGATTAATTTTATTTTAGATTTTGTGCTGATTAAAATAATTTTTTCATAAAAATTAGAAATAAAAAAATCAGATATGTACCATCTAAATTAAATCTGGCAATTAAAATATAATGAGTTAAGGAATCATATCACGATGTATAAGTCCAAAAAAGGTTACCACATAATAAGTAAATCGTACAAAAACTCCTTCAAATCACACTTAAACTTGAAATCACTAATCAAACCACGATTAAGCAGTAAAATACTAAAACATATAAACAAAAACCTTCACTAATGACAGCCTCGTTTGTAGATACCACATCTTTCTTTCCTACGATCTGGACTTGGTGAGGGAAGGCAGGTTGTGTATTTGCCATTTCGACGGCAAGTTACAGCAGGCTTATTCTTGTTCCATGTGTTCCCAGTCTTAGCATTAGATGGACCGTAAAGCATTCTGGCTACATGAGAATTCATCAGCAGCAACCCATCATGGTTGTCAATGTCGTCGCCGATGAGGCAGTTGGCTGAGCCGCCGCATGCGGTGTTGACGCCGATGACGCTGTTGTTGACTTTCCCTGCTGAAGTTGCCCCGCTCGATCTGCGAGCTGTAACCACCTCTTTGATAAACTCAATTTATAACTTTTTTAACATGGAGTTATATCCCATAAGTCAATTGGTAAGTTCATCGAGATTATGAAGATTTGTCGTTTTATCAAAACATGATAGACTGATAACTCTAAGCAGAAATTTACGAATGCATCATAAACTCATTTAAATATAAAAGGCTTCGAGCCTCAAAAACATGCATAAATCAATTAAAATCAGAGTTTGCAAAATGAGCCCTATAGATGGCAATATATTTCAATCAACACATAAATAATAAAGGAGGCTTTACAGTGATATGCTGAAATATCTAAACCCTTGTAGTTCTCCCCGACGAACCAACACCAAAACTATTCCCTGAAAAAAATGTTAAGAGCAACGGGGTGAGACAACGGTCTCCGTAACCAAATTCCAACTCATCGTACAAACTAACGTGTGCTAAAATAGGTGACAAGTGGAACAAAATAAGATAGACATGCAGATAATATTCCAGTTTATTCATTTAAATCTTTTCTTTAACAAACCGGTATTCCATTAATAAAATATCCTCGTTGCGGCGCAACCGTAGCCACCTAACGATCGTACTCACGTGGATGCAGCCGTAGCCATCCACCAATATCTCAATAATCAGATATGATCCGTTTCGGTGCAGCCGTAGCCACCTAACGGTATTGCCCATGTGGATGTAGTCGTAGCCACCCATCAGTGCTTTCTTAACCAGATATCATCCATTTCGGTGCAGCTGTAGCCACCTAACGGTATTGCCCCTGTGCATGCAGCCGTAGCCACCCATCAGTGCTTTCTTAACCATATATCGTCTGTTTCGGTGCAGCCATAGCCACTTAACGGTATTGCCCCTGTGGATGCAGCCGTAGCCACCCATTAGTGCTTTCTTAACCATATATCGTTCGTTTCGGTGCAGCTGTAGCCACCTAACGGTATTGCCCCTGTGGATGCAGCCGTAGCCGCCCATCAGTGATTTCTTAACCAGATATCGTCCGTTTCGGTGCAGCTGTAGCCACCTAACGGTATTGCCCCTGTGGATGCAGCCGTAGCCGCCCATCAGTGCTTTCTTAACCAGATATCGTCCATTTCGGTGCAGCCATAGCCACCTAACGGTATTGCCCCTGTGGATGCAGCCGTAGCCGCCCATCAGTGCTTCTTAACCAGATATCGTCCGTTTCGGTGCAGCCGTAGCCACCTAACGGTATTGCTCATGTGGATTCAGCCGTAGCCACCCATCAGTGCTTTCTTAACCAGATATCATCCGTTTCGATGCAGCCATAGCCACCTAATGGTCTTGTCCCTATGGATGCAGCCGTAGCCACCCATCAGTGCTTTCTTAACCAGATATCATCCGTTTCGGTGCAGCCGTAGCCACCTAACGGTATTGCCCCTGTGGATGCAGCCGTAGCCACCCATCAGTGCTTTCTTAACCAGATATCGTCCGTTTCGGTACAGCCGTAGCTACCTAACGGTATTGTCCGTTTCAGTGCAGCCGTAGCCACCTAACGGTCTTGTCCCTGTGGATGCAGCCGTAGCCACCCATCAGTGCTTTCTTAACCAGATATCATCCGTTTCGGTGCAGCCGTAGCCACCTAACGGTCTTGCTCTCGTGGATACAGCCGTAGCCATCCATAAATTTCTTTTCATATTTATAAATATTTTTTTCAAAAAAAATCACCAATCCCACTAAATCATTTTTTTCCAATAGAAAATCCATATATCATTTCATCGGAGCATAACATCAACTTAACTCAAAAGTCAAACATCAATATCTATAATAAGTGGAAAGTGGTTACCTCTCGCCAAGCAAAGACAACACTATCACAACAGAAATCTCCGTGCTCAAAATCAACAATTTTTCACAATTAATCTACACAATTTAAAATTACCACACTTTAGTTTAATAACTAATTTAGGTGGTAAAAATAACAACTTAGGTATTTAAATCCCTTTAGAATCTCTAATACCACAATGACCACCACTAATTATATATATATGCACATATATTTTTAAAGCCAAAATTATATTTATTCTTGCCAATAAAAATACTCATAAAACAAAATTCTTAATAATTTCTCAAATATCTCATTTTATCAAAATCCTCATATACCTTAATATATTTTAAACTATTAATATCTCAATACTAAAAATAATATCACACTAAAAAAATTCCAACTTTAAAATTTTAAACCCTCAAATAAAATATTTAAGTCATAAATAAAATTATTATTATCTCCAACAACCTCAAATAAAATACTTAGGCTATTAAGAATTTATTATTACCTCCAGAATATCAAATAAAATATTTAACTCAACTTTAATAGGTCAAATATCCTATATATTAAAAACAGTATACAACAAAAAAATAGATAAATAATTTCTAAAATAATTCATATGTCAGATAAATAATTATACTCACATAAAAATCAATAATAGAATTTTCTCTACTAATATATGGTATTATGCCAATAAAACTCTAACGGAAAAAAAATATCGAAATCCAAAAATATTCTCTATTCTACATAATATTACTACCGTTAGAAAGAGAAAAATATTTAGAGCAACTCTTATAAAGGAAATTTACTAAAAATAAATCTTTTTACTTATCTAAATAATCTCAGGAGTAGAACCTTTACGCTGATAAACACATTTCTCCCTCTCTCTCCAGCATCCTCCTCCTCCCTCTACTCTCACGCTGCTCCCTCTCTCTCGGCGGACGAATGGAGAGTGTGTGTTTAAGTGTTGCATGTGGGGGTATTTATCAAGGAGTGTGAAACCGGATCGGACCGGCCGGTTCGAACCGAAAACCGGCAAACCGGTCGGAAAACCGGTCCGGTTGTATGACTGAACCTGGTTCAGTCAAAACCGGGTCAAACCGGTGTAAACCGGTTTGACCCGGTATTAACCCGTCTGACCCGCCGAGTTGGGAGGGTCAGACGGGTTAAATTTTTTTTGCTGAAACAGGGACGAAACGACATCGTTTCGTCCCTCAAAAAATTAAAAAAAAACTGGCGCATAGATTTTCTCCGTCGACCAAACAAAAGCTAAAAGGAACGGAAGTCAGGTTACAGTAATTCGCGGATGCAGTTTTCTCCATCGACGAACAATCATTCGACACTGGGTCGAGCTCGCCGTCGGACGCCGTCCACTGTTATCGGCCCCGCGTGGTTGTTCTCGGGAAAGTATTGAAGATAGTTTGAACCCTAGGGCTTTGTCTCCCCCCTAAATTTGGTGAGATTGATTTGTCCTATCTGGCTTTCTGAATCTAGATTTGAATTTTTCCCTCGCGTCATCTGTTCCATGTGTGGTTGTCAACCATGTTTTGGACGACGTTGCACCATTTCTTGCTTTGTGTTGATTTTTCATCGCAATCTGGCTTCGAACCGGTCGTGTAACCGTTTGAGTATGGACACTTTTTGAATAAAGATTGAGTTTTTATCTTTTAAATCTTGATTGCTTTTTTCCTTTTTGCTTCAATGCTGTGTGATTGGCTATTAGACTTCTGCCGTCTTCAGTTTGATTACTGGCGATTTATATGCTTTGGATTGTTTTGTTGTGCAATGTTGGATTTGTTGTGTATTGTCATGCTGTTTATTATTATTATTAATCTCTTTGTATTGTCCTTAATTTAGAAGATTCTCAATGTATTTGTGATGAAGATCTGGTAAATGACTTGGCTTGATTTGTGCCCGACAATTTACAAGCCTGATTTCAAATTCTCATTCTTCAGTGGCTTAGGGGAGTTGTCTTAATCAATTGGCATACTAATTAATAATTCCAGCAGTAGATACCTTGAATGTCCCATGGTTCAATTCTGTAGAGATCGATCTCGGCAATAACATCTAGATCCATTTTCATGGAGTTTATCTTCCTCTTGAGGTAGTACCCTACAAGTTCTTCCTCTGTCGGAAGAAATCTG
>JANTPZ010149042.1:0-17551 GCA_025593235.1 Vachellia pachyceras | reverse complement strand
TCGCTCATTCTTCTTCCATAGTTAAGCCTTCTTTCTTCAGTAGTCACAGAGGCCAACAGCCGGAGAAGTTTTTTAAATTCAGTCGCTGTTCGTGGCTTCGTTATCCCCTCGCGACAACAACTCCAGCGTCCTTTTCATTTTCCGTTCGCCCCCATCGTCCTTTTCCTCATCTTCTCGTGATGTATTTGCGTGAACGACGAAACTGAAGCATGGATCAAAGTTTGATTTCTTCTTTTCATTTCTTTGTACTTTTCCGTTGTTTTGGTCTTCCAATTGATGGTTTCCTGTTGATTTGCACATGATTTTGTTAATTTCTTCTCACAATTTAATTTTAAGTTCTGCTGTCAGTTTGTTTGCTTGTTCCATGCTAACATTTTTATTTTTTATCAAATATAATTTTCTCCTCGGATAAGATCTAAGGTGTATTTGATTGCAGGGGCCTCCCCTCATTTGGTTGCAAACTTTTTACAGGAAGCCAAATTAATTGACTACTTTACCCATGTGATTTTGTGATGTTCATTTTATTCTCACAAAAAAAAAACTCATCACTCATTCTTGACACGGAGGGAAAAGCAATTCAAAAGAAGGCTAAAGTATACTTTTAGTCCTTTATATTTGTGTTAGGTTTCACTTTAGTCCTTTAAGTTTAAAAATGCACTTTCAATCCCACAAACTTAACACCATTAGTTTCTTTTAATGAAAATTGCTAACTCATCAAATTTAATTGATGATTGTACAATAAAAAGTTGACAAAACATACTCATATTTTAATTTTAATTTAATAATATAATAAATTTGATATTTTAAATTGTGTGAAATAAAAAAGATTTAAAATAACAGCGTTAAGTTTGATGAGTCATCAATTTCCGTTAAGAGATATTAACGGCGTTAAGTTTGAAGGACTGTTTTTAAACTTAAAGGATTAAAGTGAAACATGACACAAACATAAATGACTAAAAGTATATTTTAACATAAAAAGAATTGGGAAAATCCCAATATTATACTCTTTAAATACCAAAAACCCAAATCAATCCCTCAAACTCACCAAATTCCAGATGAAGACCAGGGAGGCAAATTGGATTTCAGAATTTGTGATTTTACCATACTATCCTATATCCACATCTCCCATCGCTTTCCTCTTTCTAACCTTTCTCTCTCGTCCATTATAATCCCCAAAGAGATGTTATGGGCAACGATTTTTCTTCTTAAAGGTGGGAATTAATTGCCATGAAAGCTTCAAGGAGGGTAATATCAATTATATTTGTAATAACTTGGTTTTATTCTGAGAGTAACTCGTTTTAATGAGTTCAATACTCAAATGCTATCATACAGGCTTATTTGCCCCTCTCCCTCTCATATTCATTTGGGGTGATTCCAAGAATCTTGGAATTTGGAACTTCTGATCCGTGATTATTGGAACTATAAGTGGATCAGTGAGCCATTTTGGATTAAAATGCAGATTCCATTATTTTTTTAATAAAAGCAACAAAAAGTTTCCAAGACATAGCAAGTGACTTTATAATTTTTTGTTTTGCATTAATGCAATTTCTACTCTCTCAAATTTAAAACCCATGATTATAGAAATTAATATTTTAAATAAAATTTCAAAATCACCCTTTTTAAATTTAAGGAATTAAAATTAGGGTAAACTAAGATGAAATATTAACCCTTTGTTTCTATTTATCTCTTCTCATGCGCACAAACCCTTTACTTCGCCGTCCACTCCTAATTCCCCTCAAGCAACCAGATGGCGAATGGAGGCGACAATTCCTATCTTCCCGAAGATATGATCATCAACATCCTCAAAAGGCTTCCCGTCAAATCCATCGTTCGATTTCAATCTGTTTGCAAGGAGTGGAAAAATCTCTTCAAAACCTCATACTTCACTGCTGAACATGCCCGTCACACTGCTCACGAAAGCCCTTTGCTTCTCCTCCATGCAACTCATTTCGGTCATGACGAAGATAAGCGTACGTCGACCTTACGTTTGGTTAATCATGAGATGGAAACCGTTGAAGATCTGAGCATTCTCTCCATCGACAGCCTTAGACATAGATGGAGAATAATTGGTTCTAGCAATGGCTTGCTTTGTGTCGAAGTCGATCTTGATCTAGACACGTACCCTCGTTCGCTTTGTCTATGGAATCCAATGCTTAGAAAGGTCCGAGAAATACCCCACACAAACAAGGACTATGGAGTCTTTTCTGTGTTTGGATTTGGGTTTGGCTTCAGTAGCATCGTTGATGATTACAAGTTAGTGAAATTTTATAGTCAAGAGTTGCCTAAAAGGAAGAGTAAGGAGAAGGAAGTTGTCCTACAAAGGCTTCATGGGGCCAAAGTGTATTCATTAAGAGCAGGTTCATGGAAAGAAGTAGAACTCGGAGCTTTACATAATACAAGAATCATATCAAAACCTGTCAGCAGTGTTGATGGAACTATCCTTTGGTTAGGAGTACGGGATTCGTTTCATGTAGTGGTTTCTTTCGACATAGCGGCTGAAGTGTTCACATTAACACCAATACCATTAGGATTACCATTTGAGGGTCTTGGTTGTTTGGTTAATACAACTACTCTTGGCGTGCACCAGAACAAATTTGTTATATTTCGGCGTTATTTTCGGAAATCTATGGACATATGGGTGATGGAGGAGGTTGCTAGTGAATCTGAGAAGAGTTTTAGTTGTATTCAAAAACATGAAATCGGCAGAATTTCATCAATTTTTGATCCCATATGCATTTGGAGGAATGAAATAGTTTGTCGTAACAAATGTTTTGCCAAATACTATCGTGACAAATATACTGATGATGAGGATGAACCAGACCATCACTTTCTTCGTGCCTTCAATGTCATTACCAAGAAATGGAAGGTCTGCCGCAAAACACCTGACTATGGCTACCATGCTGGTTTCAATTATGAAATGAGCTTGGCGTTGCTCTAAATTATGGCCATTTCTACAATATTCCATGTTTCTTTTTTCTCTAATCCATAAATTATTTGGACATTCTGGCTTCATCTATAACTCTTGAAGCCTTTAGATTTGTGGTCTTGCGTAAAAAAAATTCAATGATAGTTGTTCAACCTTTATTTTAGCCTTCCATGTTCCATCCTATGTTCAATTTTCATAGATAATATATATTAATTTGTTGGGTTTTTTGGCAACATAAAGCGTCTCTCTCTCTCTCTCTCTCTTTTTAATCTAATGGAGCAATAGAATTAATAAACAGCACAAGAGAGTGAAATACACAAGTTTTTGCTTTATGATCAATTCTAAGCTTTATGATAACAATACGGATATAGACTTATATTGGATTAAAATATGTGTTAATGTGGCATTGTGTAGGGTGATAGACATTAATTCAAAGCTGCCACTGTAATACCTCCTATTTTCCCCCTATATCCTTTCATTAGATCACTTTTGAACCACTCTTGGGCCTTGGATAACTTAAATTGGGCTTTTTATGTGAACTTGAAATTTTCAAAAACGGAAAACCGTTGTTACTGTTCACTGGCCCATTTTCCAAATTTCTGGCCCAACTTTCAAAATTCATAATTAATTCTAGAAAAATCGAAATTGAGTGCTTCCAATTTCTAAATTTAGCTTATTAAGTGAACTATAGGGGAAAAATAATCATTGGCCCAAAAACTTACCCATTTGAATTAGTTTATTCCAAAATCACGTGCTGTCCAAATGACCACTTCCAGTTTTTCCAGTTTACCTTAAACTTTGGAAAATCATATCTCCTAATCTACACATACAAATTTCGCAATCTTTATATAAATCTTAGGATGTGTAGTATTTAACTGGAAAGTTTCAACCCAATTGGAGCTCGTTTGCTATTTTTAATTCTTACGTGAAACAGATTCATTTTTCAGGGCCTTTAGAACCCTTTGTCTTTGAAAACCAACTTTTCTTAAAATTTACCAAACTTCCTTATTGGTTCATTTACCCACCTCTATCATGATGGTTATCTCTTTACCATTTCTTGTTATTCTTAGCCCATTACATGCATGCCTTATCCCATATTCTCATGACACTTTTGTAGAGGTTTATGGGTTACAAACACAACAACAACTTCAAGAGAGTATGCAACTGAAATATTTATACAAAATAATGCAAGCAAGGAGCAACTTCTTCATTCATCTATAACTTCTTCATTCATGTAACCATGTGTTCTCTTGCTTCCAAAACCCCTTTTCTTAACATTGATTAACTCAAATACACCTCTCCTTAGGCCAAATGAAATTTGGGCAGCACCTCCCCATTTAAGAATGCTTGATGGAGATTGTGCCACTTGTCCTTATTTAATTCCTTGATGTAAAGTGACTTTTCAGACTTCCTTTGCTGGTCTGGTTGGTCTGACTGGGCCTCTGCTCGGCCAGTTACTTGATCCAGTGGCACGCATTTTCATAAAGTAACCTTTACTCGGGTAACTTTCTTTTTACTTTTCCGGAGGTTTTTTCTCTCATGTGGGGCCATTCCCTAGGCCTCCTTGCCTAGGTGGCATCATGTCCTAGCCCAAAGCATCCCCAGGTTTTCCTCGTATATTCCTCGATTTGCGTGTAACACCGTCTTAATGTTAGTAAGAACCAATCCCCTATTCTTAATGTTAGTAAGAACCAATCCCCTATAAATGGTATTTTAATTATGCTGACAGTCTAGTATACAGTTGTGTTTATTTGCAACATGCTTTTTTATGTTTGAATAGCCTTCACAAATATTGATTTTTTAGTGGTCGATATATAGCTCTTGATTGAGATATTCATTGCCAAATATTTCACTGACCATTCTTTCGATTTTAAATTTCAATATGCATAATAGAAAATAGAAGATTAGAATGTTCCTGCATTTTAATTCTATCTATTCACATATGTCAACATGTTTGGATATAATAAAATGGGTTTATCTCTCACATGCAATGTGGTAAACTAATTCATTAAATTTTTATTAAGAGAACTGTCCAATTGATTCTGTTTTGAATGGAACACAAACTTAGTACTTAAAATGAAGTAAAGAAGATTCCATTATTTTTTATAGAAGCAGCAAAATCCTTTTAAGGAAACGGAACAATATTTTGATTATTGCTCTCATCTATCCATGCATACAAAACATAATGTTATCGCTCGCTTTTCATGTGTAGACTAAAAATGAATTTCCAAAGCACATTGTTTGTGAAAATTTTCATAAAGAAGTAAAATAAAGGAAGTTGGGCTACCAATAGTGTAGAGTAGATGAAAACGAGATCACTGCCTTTAATGCAAGACGGATCAAAAAATGTTTATTGATGGAGATCTTTAGTTATACAGTGAGAAGCAGTAGCAGATGAGAGGGGAGAAGAAGATGTCAGTGCTTTCAATGTGCTCAGTGTGCATAGCCTGCTTACAATGGAAATAGAAGCAAAAATATATAGTTGCTCCCTGGCTGTCGTTGCCCATTCACTTGGTCTAACGACTTTTGAAGATCTAGGGAGTTGTGGTAGCTGGATTTCTGAATTCCCCATGCCTTTCAGAAGTCTGACTATTAGTCTTGTAAGTGGATAGCATGGACCCAGCCTTTAAGGACTGGGCCTTGGTCTAATATAGCCTAAGTTAGTTTTTTGTAAATAAAATACGTTGTCATTAGTCGTTGCCTATTTCCTTTCTAAGATTACAAAAAGGAATTATCGCCTAATTCTTCTTCATTGTGCTATTCATCCTAGGAATGCGAATTCGGAATCCCTAATTCCTTTCAGATGGAGAGTGGAAGAGACAAACCCTTTCTTCCATTAGAGATTACCATTATCATTCTCAAAAGGCTTCCCGGTCAAATCCATAGTTCGGTTTCAATATGTGTGTAAAGAATGGAAAAATCTCCTGAAAACCCAATCTTTCATTGCCGAACATTTCCACCACTCTGATCACAAAAACCCTTTTCTCCTACTCCATGAATGGAATAATGAAAAAACACATTTTTCCTTACGTTTGCTTAATCATAAGATGGAAACTGTTCAAGTTCTGTGTATACCATCGATTGATTACTTTAGATATAGATGGACAATTATTGGTTCTTGCAATGGCTTGCTTTGTGTCGAAATATATCTTGATCATTGTTATTCGCTCTGGCCGTGGAACCCAATGATCAGAGAGGTCGCTGAAATACCCCTAACAACCAATGATTGTTGTGGCATATGCACATATGGATTTGGGTTCAGCAGCATTGCTAATGATTACAAGATAGTGAGATTTTATCATCAAGAATTGATTAAACAGAAGGAAGATGAATCGTATCTGGCCTCTCCACTCTTGTATCATGTGGTGGAAGTGTATTCACTAAGCACAGATTCATGGAAGCAATTGAAATTTGAAGATTTACATAACACAAATATTATATCTGTTGGAATATGGGCTAATCCACCCTTGTTGGATTAGACCCAAAATATGTTTTGGGATAAAAACGCAAATAAGAGAATATGTGGGAACAAAGTTGTAATATTACCAGTTGAATAAATTTGAAATTATTAAGTTGAGATTTGCGTGGGAACGGTTGAGGAGAGAAATGTGTAGGAACGGTTATTTCCTCAATCCCTTTATTTGAGGACCATGAGCATACATGAAATGTGTGTGCATAGAATACTCTCCCGCATAACCTTTTCTCTCCTCCTCTGTGAAAGTTTCCTCTCATCTCCTCTCCTCTTGCCTTCGGTGCTTTTGATGTGTCTTGTGTTTGGATCCACCATTATGATCCGAATTCCATGTGGGTATCTGTAGATTCGCAATTCGGCATCTCCAGGTAAGCCTAAAATCCTTCAGTGGTATCAGAGTCAGGTTCCTGAGGCATTTCTCTTCCGCACAAATATGAATTTTTGCTAGTTTAATCATTAAAATTTGAGTGTATGATTAAAGTATGTCCATTACTATGATCTCTTGCTTACTATACATGTTATGTGGCAATTCCTTTTCTGTTCAAGCATGAATTTCGTATGAGTTATGCAAGCATGTTGGTTGAATTCCACTATTGGTTTCCTGTATAGCATGCCGTTTTGTTTTTCGGTTCAGATTTTAAGCATGTCTGTGATTTATTTCCATTTTCTGAAAGTTCTTCCATTTCCTTCCAAAAAGCTCTCATATCCGATTCCTTGGGGCTAGCATACACAGTAGTGAACCACCACGTCCCCTTCCCCAGACCAGTAACTTCACAGTGTAGAAACTGCTTATTTGTTTTTAAGATTCTCATCTTGATATTCTCATCATTCCACAAAATCCATATACCCCCTGACATGCCTTGTCCTTCAGCAATAACGCTAAATTTAAATCTCAGACTCTTTAACACTTTTTGTGTAGTCACTACATTACTCCTCGTTTCGAGTATCACAACAATCTTGGGATTGAATTTTCTCATATATTCTTTCAGTG
Organism: Vachellia pachyceras; assembly: GCA_025593235.1. Lineage (NCBI taxonomy): Eukaryota > Viridiplantae > Streptophyta > Magnoliopsida > Fabales > Fabaceae > Vachellia > Vachellia pachyceras. Next base: position 10,162 of record JANTPZ010149042.1, on the reverse strand, counting down.
CAGGTCTGAAAGCTTTTCTAGCTGCACCTCTTGCATTCCAGGTAAAAATCATTGAGCAACAGCAAAAGAAGAGAGCAGACATGCATAAGATACTCAAAGGTACCTTCGCTCTGGGCTTCTTTCTCTCCTCCTTTCCATATCGTCTTCACTTGTGTGGTTCATCTCCTCCGTATCGCCTTCTTGGCCTTGGCTGAGATCAATCAAAACTGTTGGCCCCAGATCTCGTGCTTCACCTAACAGGTCTGGGAGTTTTAAGTCCGGCCCAGTCATCATCTCCTCCCCTATGTCTGGTGGGTCTCCTAACATACCTCCTTCAATCGGCCCATCATTGTTCCTTTGCTGCATATCATTAATTCCAAGCCCATTCTCCATAAAGCGGCCTACATCCTCCTCACTCTTTCGAACCCCATCAAGCTCATTTTGTCCGCTTTCATCCCCCATTTCCCGGCCCCTCTTTTTTACAACATTTTCTCTCTCCTTATTCTCTCTCTTGTTACTACCATCCCCTCCATTTCCTTACTTTTATCACTTCTCCCTTTCACTACAGGGACATGTCCCATCAGCCCACTTTCCCCAGAACATATCTCCTTTTCCCCTTTCTCTTTCCTCCTCATACCGCAAGAAACCTTATCCCTCCTACTTGTCTTAACCGTATCCCGAGAAGACGCCACCAAAATGGAAAAATTATTATTAGTGCTCTGTAGTCCCTGCTTTTGACTTTCTATTCTATTCGATATCTCTTGGAGGGGTCTTCATTCTGTCTCCAACCTCTCTCCATCCAGACTATCTCCTTCCTCAGTTTCCAATACCGCGTACCTAGACTGAGACCCTACCTGCTTTTTCTCGTAGATGATCCCTTTCTGACTTCCCTTATCAGCCCTACCTTCCTTCGTACTCAATCGCCTCCCTCTTCTTGGTTCCTGAGCAATCATCCATCCTCCGTATATACTCACCAAAGAACTCACCGGAGACGTGCTACTTGTTCTTCTGACTCCGTTAGCTTCATCTTCTGGCATAGTTGATCGCCCTTGTACCTGTTTCCTCTAAGGGCAGTGTTCTTGATCATGTCCAAACCTTCCACATTGGAAGAAAATCATATTTAAACACTCATATTCTATCTTTAGCTTATGCCCATCCACCATATACGATGGGAGCATAGGCGCTTTGACATCTATCTCCACACAAAATCTTGCATACATCATTCTTGCCGTGGTAAATGTCATCTCATCAACCTTAATGGCCTTCCCTATTCTGTTCCCTAAGTAGAAGAAGAACTTTTTATCATAGTAATCCATTGGTAGCCCCGGCAGTCTTACCCACACAGCTACTCTATAGATATCCTCTCTCCATTGGTCAAAATTTCGCTTCCAAGTTTGTGTCGTTAAGTAGTGGTTCTGGACAAGCCATGGACCACCTTCAAGAGCAAAGTGGAAATCATATAGACTCTGGAACGAAACAATCATGAATCTGTTACCTATTATAGATAGTTCCACATTCTTTCCTTTCCCCCATATTGTCTGAAGTTTTCTCTTCAGGCTTAGATATCCTACAGTGCCTCTGAGTACCTTAATTATAAAGGATTTTTTCCAAAATTTTTCTAATCTTCTCTTCTCATCTTCAAAGAATTCTATACTTGGCCCATTCTCTGTATATGTAATCTTTACCCCTTGAGTTATGTCATCTTCATCACTTAGCAGGAGGTTCCCATCCCATTATTCTATCTCGTTAGCCTCTTCATCCTTATCATACTCTGCATCCCTATAGCTTCCTCTCTATCTCATAGCATCACGATAGGAAATTGGTTTTTTGTGTGTCTTCTCCTCCATCTGTACTCCATCTATCATCCACTCCTCCTCTCTCGGTGTCCTCAGCATCTCCCCAGTAAAACACCCCTTTTTCCTTGCTATCTTCCCCTTTGTCTCCATGCAAGTCTCACCAGTGTCCATATCTTGAGTCCCGTTGTCCCCTTGTTTCTCTATGCTTTTTGGCATGGTAGTGCTCACTCCTTCCATCCCTTCAGGCCCGTCTTCAGGACGGTCCAGTGGAAGTGTCTGGTCAAGGTCCACGATCTCACTCATCTACTCTACCAGAGCTTCTCTCTCTAATTTACGGCACGACTTCAAGCTTCACACTCTCATTTGATGGTTTTTCTATTCCTTTTGTCCTTCGTTATCATTTTTTATAGCTTATTTTGTACTTTGCTCGCTGTGTACTACAATTTCAAGAGAAATACCAATATAACTGTCTAGCAAAATCCATTATTATATAATTGTGATCAATATTGCCATTGGGTACTTTTCCCTTTATTCAATCAAATGTCACAGCTTTTGTTGTTGTGCCTTTCTTGTGTTCTTTGTGACTATGAGTGCATTTAAGGGTGGATTCTCTTCTTCCCCTGCCTCTAGAGCCTTTGTTGCTGTGCCTTCTCTGGGCAATGAGTGCATTTAAGGGTTGATCCTCTTCTCCCCCTGCCTCTGCAGCCTTTGTTGCTGCGCCTTCTCTGGGCAATAAGTGCATTGAAGGGCGGATCCTCTTCTCCCCCTGCCTCTGCAGCCTTTGTTGTTGGAACTAGAAATAGAAAATATCTGTCTTGTTGCCTCTTTTTGCCTTTTGAAAGCGAGGCAATTTTTGGAGGTCGTATTTTTGCTGACGCTCTCTTCTTTTCCTTTTGTCCCTCGGTATTTCACATCACTTTAGAACATCACCTTTTAAGCAGATCGCTGTAATGTGCATCAGTTGGAGCAATTTTCACCTTCCCGACTTCTGGGTGGCTGTGATCTTCCTTTGAGCATCATTGAATTGGATCTCCACTCCTTTTTCAACTTGCGACAGAAGCTTTCCATGTGATGCCTTTCTCTCCATGTATGAGTATGTGTATATATAATGAATGTTCCCAGCAAATTATGAAGCTTTTGTCATCTTATATTAAAGATCATCCAAATCTAGAGCTTCCAAGAACTTTTCTTCTTATCTTCGGGCTCCTCCTTGCTGTGTCTGATACAAGGCTTTCTGCATAATTCCACACTGGAGTCATAAAGGAACATTTGACAAATTCCTTGAATTCATCAGTTTGGAGATTGCAAAGGACAAGTCTTGATTCATCATCATCAATCTTAAACATAGCTTGTCTCCCCCCAACGAATAGACTCTTTTCATTGACTTTGCAAACAATTTCATGTCCCCAAACAGTCACCGGATGTAATAAGCCTGCATAGAAATTGCTTGTATACGCTCTAGTCCAAATACATGCCTTTGGACATGCCTCATTAGATGCATCTATATGCTTCTCAAAAGCTCTCTTGCCTTACTGATTTTGATTCCTTTCTTCCTAGGATATACCAAATTTATGTCCTAGCAACTAACACACAGTCCGCCCTGTAACAAATTGATGCAATATATAGATTCTTGGACCATTTTTCCACGGCCTCAATTAAGATAAGCAACAAAGGAGAATCATAATTTATATCTAATGCTACTACCTGCTGACAGATCTTTAAGAATGCAAAAAAATGAGCCACCAATAAAGTTGAAGTACACGAAACTAGAGGTGATTAATGGGTCCGACCACATGAGAGATCTTGAAGACGTCAGGCATAGTTCTGACAAGGAGAACATCGAACCTCCATTTCTTAGGGCAAGGCAACGATGCCGTTTGTTGATATCGGCAAGGAGGTGGAAGAATCAATGGCCTCTTTCCTATTTTTGACAGCCTCCACGATTCCAACTCCGACGTTGTTCAAAGATGGTTGTGACCGTCGCCGTCTTCTTTGTCGTCACCGCTGCTGCCACTCATCGAGATGAAGAGAAAAGTTGATTAAGATTTCTCCATTTCTTTCTTTGCGACCAATATCCACCGTCTGGATGCTGATTTACTGTCGATAAGGAACCTGAAGCTGCTAAGCAACCTCCTATCATTCCGGAATTTCGCTCTCCTTTTCTTTTCCACCACCTTCCTTTGCTATCTTCTCCTCAACCTTGGGCTTCTTTTCTGCATTTTGTCTACTGTTGTGACGCTGTTGGGATGAGTCTAGAGGGTTCCAGCTCTCAATTTGCTCACGTGTGGTCTTGGGTGCAGTCTTTTTGCAAGGATATTCAAGATTGGGTCTTGATTAAATACCAGTGACCCAATTCTCGGTGAGGCAAGCAAAGCTCCTTCTTTCCCTTATTTCTTTGTAATTTTCTTTCTGTTGGGCTGTCTTCTTGACTTTGGGCCCTTTGCACATCAAAGAGCTTTATAGATCTTGGATCTCAACCTGATGGATAATGATGATTTTCCTCCAATCCATGCCCCAAGGATAGCCTGCTCATGATACCATATTGAATAACTTAACAGAAAATGAATAATGCTTGAAAATATTATTGAATCAATGATTGCATGGGAATTATAAAGGGAGTCTTATGTAGTACAAGCAAATGAGTTTATTGGGCTTAAAGCCCAATGGACTATTTTCTACATTTCGTCGCGTAAAAGGAAAATAAAAACAGAATGCTGACATGCACGTAATTATAGGGAGATGTAATCCCTATCAGCTCACAAACAATCTCGAATCTAGAGGTTTAACGAAGAACCAGCATAAACTGAGCCTGCAATTGTAAGTAATTATCAGTAATGTTACCTTATGTGGCGGATGCGAGTGTGTTTCCGACGGCTGTGGGGGTGAATCCGATGGTCACTGTTCAACTTAACATGTATATGGGGATACACAGGAGGAGGAGGAGGACAGGCAAGAACTTTCTCATTCAAACTTTCATACCGGGTCCAAGGTCAACTTCACCATGTACTATCCCCGCATCATCGACCATGTCATATTTAATTATATTGCTTTAAATAATTTCTTGCTATTGATCATATTTTAACTATTTAATTTTATATAAATACTAATAATTATTTTCCAGTGTTTTTTGGCCAAATAATTATTTATCACTTAAAGTAATCTACTGTTTTTTTATAGAACTTAAAGTAATATACTCCTATACAAGTTGCGATGGAAAGCTTGGCTTCATGTTGTAATTTTATAATTCAGGATTTTTTGTCCTTTTTTATTTTTTTTAAATTTTGTGATAAAATTTATCTTATCATATCCCACGTAGAGTGCAAAAATACTTATAAAATTTTATTACAAGTGTGTTCAACATCAATATATTGTTACTTTTCAGAGTAAAAATACCATAAATATCTAATATGGGAGAAAAATATCATAATCATTCATTATAACATAACAATGTTAAATATGAATATTTAAAAAACATTGGCCATATTACAAACGTAACATTGTTTTTATCCCCAACTTATAAATTTGAAAAAAGTTATTCCCTCAATTTTTTAATATAAAACCTAAATAATTAATTTATCGTTATTAATAAAATTTGTTATATTGATTAATTAATTATTGATAGAAATAAGTCGGTTTCATTTCTTTATGAAGAATCTTTTATATATATAATCAATAAAAATGATTTAAAAAAATTATCAATTTAAAAGATAAAATGAATTAATCTCATATTTGGAATTAAGCAAACCTTTCTACTATCTCTTATAATTATGAGGGAAGAAAATATTTTTTTAAACTGTAATTTTGATTTGAAGGTTGATAAAAATCAAAGAGGCATAACCTTGTAAAATAGAGGTAAAAGATTCCATCATAAAGAAAATAAATAAGTTGGGTTCAAAATTTTTGATTGATTTTTTTTACTTTCTTATCTTGCACATTATATTTGCTAAAATTTTATAACATCATTTCTTAATTTTTTTAAATTCAACTTACAAATTTTTTCTTCTCCCCTCCAAAGTTTCTGTAACAAACAACCCCTAACGCTCTTAATATCTTTAAATTAATTAACTGAATCTTATATTAAGGATCAATTCTTAGAAATGAAATTTATTGGAAAATTTAATTTGACTTCTCAAATAAGAAACTTATTTAAGAAATGGTCCAATGGATGAAAATATTTAATCAGAGGTCCCATTGATAACATGAGATGTTGTCACACCAACGCATGATGTTATCAATACAAGGACCTCATGTTGTCAACGGGACCTCAGAATAAATATTTTGATCAATGGGACCATTCCTTAAATAAGTTTTTTATTTGGGACCTCAGAATAAATTTCCTATGTCTCGAGTCAATGGTAGTCGAGTAGCATTCTCCTTGTATAAGAAGTCAAGGAAGTGAATTTGAAAACAAGATAAAGGTAGTAAATAGATATTTTGTGAGAAAAATAATCTTTTTTCCACCAAAAAGAAAACGTTAAAAAGATAAAGTAAAGAAGTGAGAGCTGTATGCCTAAAAACTGACTTGGGTTGGCAAGGTCCAAGCTCCCGTCTGCAAACCCAACTCAAGATGTAATCAATCTAGAGATACAATGGTCAAATGGCTAGATGACACATGGTGTCAAATAAAAAGCTTAGATTTATCGCCCACATCCCTCAAATGTCGGACCAGTTAGTTAGGTCTGAAGATCCAGCGACCACAAGCGGACGGTAACACATCCGAATACTCTGAACATTCCATCTCTCTCTACTGCTCTGTAATTGATCACTGCTAAATTTTCAATTAGATCATTAATAAAGACTCATTTGCTTGTCTTTATGTTAAGCCTAGTGGTTTTACATTTAATTTTTTTTATACATTGTTGATAATCCAAACTATTTTTAGTGGAATTAGTCCTTTACTGAAATTACCACAAACAATAACCAAACAACCTTCTTGATAAAAGAAAACTAGTTAAAGGTGGATCATGATCAAAGACCCAAAATCAATATTTGAGCGTGGCCGATGAATCTTCCATTTTCTATTCATTTAGAACACTTCAGGCAAATAATGGTAGCAAGCTGCAAATGGACACATCACTTCAATTTTTCAATTTTTATTATAACAGGTTGATATACATGCATATACATATGTATAACAAACTATGTTTCTTAATGTGGAAAACCATGAAATGCTAATTTTTGACATATGGGATGACATATGTAACACAAAATACAGAGGTTACAGCCGAATGATTTGTGAGAAATCTTGGTAATTGCAAATGGAACTACGACATATGATCCGAGGGGAAGGAAGAGTAGATATTTCCATGTTAGGCACTTTAATTTACGAAGGGAAAATCCATCATATCTAGATTGTTAAAATCTGATTTAAAGAGTTGATATTTGATTTTAAAGTCTATATTTTTTAAGAAAAATTATTTGAATGTGTATAAAATTTAAAATAAAAATAATATCATAACTATTTTTCTAAAAAAAAGGATTTTTATTTAAAAACCATCATTTCCTAAAAAAGCAAATCTTGATCATTTAGATCAGATCTGAGCAATTTAGATATGATTAACCACTTCCGACCAAATAGAGGACATTCATGGAGAAAAGGGAAACTCAGTATTTAATTATATATCATTTATAAGCGTACAAATGAAAATAATTGTTACTCTCTTTACAAAATTCTAAATAACGTAATTTTAAGCAAAAGAAATTATAGAAACACGAAACTCAAATACAAAATAATAATGGGCTTGTTTTAGGAGCACAGTATTTTTCCGCAAAATGAGATAATCTCCTTCATATATTTACCTTCACTTGCGTAAAAGTACTTCTCTACCGCATTTCTAAATGGGCACAATATAATAAATGTAAACATTACCAAATAGTAATTTATCTTAAAGATAACAAATTATAATTAAAATCTTAATATAGATAACTATAAGATTAATGGTAAACCACTTGATCTACTACGCATTTCAATTATCTTTCAATATGTTCCATTATTCTCTCAATAAATTATTGGGAAAATTACTGTAGAGTCCCACTGATCAGAAATAACTACAAAAAAGTTTTTGAAAATTAAGAAATTAATGTGGAGTCTCATGAGACTTAAGTTATATTATTTGTAAAACTGAAAATACCAAATTGTCTTTCGTTGAAAGTCGGTCATGGTGAATATATCCCAAGAGAGATCCTCATAGTCTCGTGCAAGTTTGCCACAATGAACACTAAAGTTTGCCCTAACAAACTTAAAAATTTGTATTTTGACAACTGAAGTATCTTAAAAAACAATTTAAGCTCCACCAATAACAATATAGTGGAGTATCACCAATGACATTAAATGTATTGAAATATTAATTGACGTTGTATTAACAAATTAATAATTTTAATGATTTTGGTTACGCAATTTAAAAATGTGAGCTAAAAAACATTAAATCTGCATTGACAACTAAGCATATTAAATGATAATTTGAGGTGCTCAAGTTAGTAACACCTTAAATGTTATTGGTTGTGCTCAAGTTAACATTTAAGGTGTTTCAGGTGTCAATACAAGTTTAATATTTTCAGCTCACATTTTGTTAATTGTGTAATCAAAATCATAAAAATTGTTAATTATTTTATCAATACAGATTTAATGTCATTGATGTTGATTCACTAACTTGTTATTGATGGTACTCTATTTAGCATTTTCCCTTTTACAAATAATATACCTCAAGTACTATGTAACTAACATTAATTTCTTGATTTTCAAGAACTTTTTGATAGTTATTTCTCATCCTCGGTACTCTACAATAATTTCCCTAAAATTATTATCCCATATTCTATAACAAAATTTTTATTTTATTATAATATTATAAAAATATATATTTTTTTTGGAAAATATCCGTGTAAAATATGTTAAATATACTACTCCACACTCCAGCTTTTAGTATAAAATCCAGCTGATTATTATGGAGAGATAAAAAATTAGATAAACTATTTTATAATATTTATATTTATTATTTTTAATCACATTAATTTGTTAAAATTATAAATTGATATAAAATCTAATGATATTTCATAAAATAACTTAATATATACAATAATCTTTTTACAGAATAATATAGAGTAAAGTAGCTTTCATAACTCTATTTTATTTCCCATATGTCTTTATTACCCTATTCATTTTAAATTCAATTTTATCTGTCATGTTTTAAATTTTATAATTAGGTATGTAATTTACTTCATGTAGCCTAACGCATTTTGAAAGTCCCGAGTTGCTATCCGAGTTTACCGACTTTACAAATTCATCCAGCGACTTGTTCTCCCCGATCGCTAATTTCCCCCATAAGCTGATGACCATTGGAGGCGACAATCCTGATTTGCCGCCGGAGATCGTCATCGACATTCTCAAGAGGCTTCCGGTGAAGTCCCTCCTCCGATTTCGTTCTGTGTGTAAAGATTGGGCAAGTCTCCTGAAATCCCCATGTTTCATCGCAGAGCACTACCGCCACTCGGCTCACAACAACCCTCTTCTTATCTTCTGTGAACCCGTCCGCAAACATAGATATTCAACTTTACGTTTGCTTCGTTATAAGAAGGAATCTGTGGAAATTCAGAGAACACCCGCCGCCATGGATCCCTTATTAAGGTATGTTTTTGACATTGTTGGTTCCTGCAACGGCTTGGTTTGTGCGAAGCTTTATGATGAAGAAGCTCAGCTTGTTCTGTTGTTGAACCCAGCAACTAGAGAGGTAAGGGAAGTCGCCGGACCAGTAATTGATGGTTGGCGTAGCATTGGTAATTCGGGATGTGGGTTTATCATTGGTAATTGGGGATTTGGGTTTAGTCCCGTGGTTAGGGATTACAAGATAGTGAGAATTCGAAACTCTGCTGCTTGGATCAATTTAGGCGATAGACGTGTTGACGGAGTGGAAGTGTATTCATTAAGAACCGGGTCATGGAAACAAATAGAATTTGACGCTATAAGGAGGGTGTGCGTTACATCTAAACCTGTGGCTGTCAATGGGGCTATATTTTGGGCGGGATGGAGGGCTGGAGTTTATCTGATAGTTTCATTTGACCTAGCAATGGAAGTTTTTACAGTGATACCACTACCTCCTAATACTCGTATGCCTCAAATTGATAAGTTTGATGTTTACGAGAACAAATTTGCTATGCTCCATAGTTTGGGCGAGTTATTTGACGATAAAGTTGTTGAATTATGGGTGTTGGAAGAAAAGGGTAGTGGTACATATGGCAAGAGTTGGGATTGGACGAAGAAATATAGTATTGGACCCCTATCATTTGGGCTAAAACCAGTGTGCTTCTGGAGGAATGAAATAGTCTGCCTAAAAATCTGGGACTGGGATGAAATCTGGAAAGTGTCTAGTTTGGAGGTCGACTCATCTTATCAT
>JANTPZ010149041.1:0-55073 GCA_025593235.1 Vachellia pachyceras | reverse complement strand
GCAAATCTAAAGTTATCCTGAACCAAAGGCCTTGATGAAGGAAACAGAAGACCATCTATGTTGAGCCGCAGCGGATAAAACACAATTGGAAATACAAGCATGAGATGTGCAGCATAGCTTAAACGGACAGCATCATTCAGCACAGAACCAAATGGAATTCCAAGATCAGTATCAAAGTTGGCAAGCACATCATCGAGAGTTCCTTCACCAAATAACAAAAACCCAAAGAAGCTTGTCATGAGATACACAGCAGTGCATAGACCAAGAGCAGACCGTACAACTCCTTGCATCTGCGAAGAGTCTTCAAGTTCATTGTCTATGCTGTGAACTGCGAATGAAGTGTCATAAAAAGGTAAATGGGAAGAAAATGATTATTCCTCATAATAACCAAAGAAGGGAATCGGAATCCAAATTTAAACCAAGACGTGAAAAAATTTGCCTACCATTATAATGGCAGATATAGGCAGTGACAAGCACAGGAACTACAGTGAACAGGTTCAGAAATGATGACATATCGGTCATGACAGGGAAGAGTTTGGGCATTTCAATTCCTCCAGTTAAAATTTTGACAATTGAAATTCCCACAGCAATGACGAGAAAAACAACTGCCAGTCCAACTGACAGGGCTGATGTGAATCTCAAAGAATCTGCAACCAGAGAACAGGCATTTTAGAACTCCATTCATTCATAATCTAAGACAGGTCTTGATAAATCACCATGAAGTTTCCACAGTCAAGGCCCCAAAAAATGTTACAGACATGCAGCAACAAAGATTCATTTAAGTTCAAAGCATACTAATAATCCTGGAACTATAAATTATGCATGGCATATAAAGCAATGGAAAAAAGAATTTTCCTCCATTTTCTTTTTTTCATAAAATATAAGATGATCGCTAACTTCAACATATAATTAATTGATTGGTGAGTTTGTAACAATCCTTGCCCTGATCACTTATGCAGCTGTTAGCGGTGTATATAGATCTCTGGAATTCCACTCCAAGTATCCAAACCATATATTTAACTGACAGTTTGCTTAGTTAGAATCAGTCGTGTTTGATACATTTTGTTCATGCACATGAGATTTTATGGGAATCTAATTCAACAAATAAAAGGACTAGACATGTGTTTGCTTCTTCCTATTAAAGAAATGCAAGTTACCAATTCTTTTAAAGCTGGCTAAAGGTGCAAATACAGCAAGCGTTGTAGACAGAAGAATAAATGTACGCCCAGTCCACCAATGTGCACCAAACCATCCTTCAAGGATACCGGCATGGTGATCTCCTCCACTTGCTGATGTCCCAGAAAGCACGTCACCTTCATTAAAATTAATGCACATCCTTGTTAGATATATAGATAAATTTAGATACAATACAGACTGATGCAGGAACAAAAGATCCAAACAGTAACAAAACAAAAAGATAGAGCGGCCAAATGTAGCTTGAAGTATTTCATCGTGTCGAAATCAAGCATAAAACTAAGTTTTGATTCGGTTCTGAAGCAACGGTTTTTAGAACTCTTGTGTAAACACTATGGGCATAACAAAAATGGACATGCATATATACATGTAAATACAAGTACAGGGTCAATTGCTCTTACCAATTATAATCATGTACACAATCAGCATACCGACGTTGTTGACTACAATACAGATCTGCACCAGAGCTTTTCCATACTTTCCAAAGGCGTCTCCCATTAGTCCTCCATAAGATACAACCTTCCCTGCCCTGGTAAACCTAAGCAGCAACTCAATCGTCTTCTCAGTCAATAGAGCCACGAAGATTATCGCTACCATCCCAGCCACCATCCCCAATTGTTTTAAAGTTGCCGGCAAAGCCATGATCCCCGCGCCAATGATTGTGGTTGATAAGTTGAAAACAGCCCCAGAAAACGAAGCCCCATCAAAATCATCAAACCCAGCATTTTCCTCTTTACTTTTGGGCAATAAGGGTGCTTTCTCATCTACAATTGCTTTGCTCTTTCGCGATTTCTTCTTCTCTGTTTTAGGTGCATCCCCTCTGATAGTCATTTTCAACCGAACGAGAGCTCAAGTTTTGGAAACTTTAAAACAGCCCAACGACTCTGTGGTACAAAAATGGTCAGTTTTGAATTTTCTTCTAGCAATTAATTCAGTTCGATTTGCGAGCTCAGTGATTCAAACCTGTTAAACCCAGAGTATTGAGGATTCAAGCTTGACTGCTATGTACAGTATTGAGATAGATGAATCTCAAATGGTCAAATCTTGAACAATAGCCCGAAAACAAATCGAGACGCAAGAGAAAGTTGGAAGACAGAATCCAGAAAACAAAAACAAGACAAGGTTGAAATCTCAAACCCAACGATGCAACTAGCGAAAATGGATCAAAAGCCAGCTCTCTCTTTCAAAAACAAGAATAAGATCCAGCAATTTCAGATGAATTATGATTGATATCCCAGAAAGAAGGAAAGAAAGAAAAACAGAATCTATGCTTCGAACTCGAAAGTTGAAAATCCGATACGTGAACGATGAAACAAACAATGAGAGGACAGGTAAAAGCTGGCGGAAAAGAAGGAAAGTGAATCGAAGCCTTAGAAGTTGAGGTCCAATAAGATTTATTTATAGACAAATCAGAAAGACACAAGCACACGCAAAATGAAAAATACAAAGAAGCATATTGCAGCATCGTATCCAACAACTATAAGGCTTGCTTCCCTCTACCGTCGTGAGGGCTCCTTTGATAAACGATCTTGTAAGTTTCTTGTAAGTGTTTAAAGAGTTCTGGGACCAGATTCTGACTTTAGTGAGAGACCGGTACTGAATCCACCTAAATTTTTTTGTATAAAAAAAACAACTAATTGACTGGACCGTATCTATGAATGAAAAATTGAAAACCAATAAAGATGATTATGACAAAGACTAATTTTCAAAATTTAATTTAGAGAAAAATAATAGATTTTATGTAGTTCTTTACGGAAGTCCGAGCTGCGATTCACGTTTAGCGGTAATTTTTAACGCAGCAACAAAGGAAGCAGAATTTGGCACCATTGCGGCAAGTTGCGGACGCGCGAAAACAAACAAGAAAGTGCACATCAGAACAGTACAGGATATTTTCGAAGATCCCGATGCACAGGCTGTCCAGGATCTGAATCAAGTGGAAGTGCAACTATTAATTTTTTTTAAAAGCATATTTACAAGTTAAATGTTGAATCAAAGTGCAAAAATAGCTTTGAGCATTTATCGCATCTAACACCATACACTGTTTAAAGTGTGATCGGTAATAATATTTTTTATTCTATTTTAAATATTAATATCTATTTTTGCACCTCAAAAAACATACGATACTTTTTTTATAAAATTTTATAGATATTTTTCATCATAACCCTTAAATTTATATAGTTTTATAAATAAAAAAAGTTTTGAATCTTCAGCAGGATTAGCGTTCATTCTCGTTAAGGGGATGATGATGGGTTTGTTTGTCAATCCATTTGAAACAGTTAAAAGCCCATTCAATAGTATTTTGTTAAAAGTTCATTTAATGATGTTTTTCTGCAAAATAAAATAATTTTTTCTATATATTTATCTCAATTTACGTAAAAGTATTTCTCCACCGTGTTCCAAAACGAACCAAATGTTTTGTTGTATAACAGAACATGCACCAATCAAAGGGTTTTATCCTACTCCGTTATTTGAATTATTTCGGAAGGCTCAAGAATAAAACATAAAACTAATATCAGGGGTGAATAAAACTGTCCCATTAATTATTGAAGAGATTAAAGTAGCTTATTAGATAATGCTGATAAGATTGAATTGGAAAAAAGAGTTTATAATGTTATAATGTGGAAACTTAAGATTTATATTTTTTTAAAAAAAAAAAAAGGGTTAAACGTTGAGAGTTTCAAGCAACACGCACGCGTACGTGCGTTCGCAAGGGAGCGTAAATGACGTTTCATTTTTGTACTTAATAAAAAAAATAAAACAAAAGATTTGGGGGGTGGTTTAAAAAGTAAAAATAAACCCGCCTCTTCTGCACTTATCGCATTACGTGTAAAAGCGAAATGCTTAAGCTTCTTGTTTAATTAATTAGATGGATGAAAATAAAATTGGGCGGAAGAAATAGTTTTTTTTCCATTTTTGTTTAAATTGAACTTTCCTGGAGCCACAGGGCACGAACACATTCCCACGAGTGCTGTGTGATCTTGATTGGAATTATTTTAATTGAGAGATAACATCAACTATTAAATTAAAGGTTGTTATAAATCCAATTTTTCAACAAAATTAAGTAAATACATTCACCTTAATTTCGTTAGATTACAGTCTAATTCTCAATTAACTCAAATATAGGAAAAATAATAATTTTCTCGTTTACTAATGTCGAGGAAACAGAATAAATATACAATCTTGGAATTAATCAACAATAACAAGCATAACCATATTAAAAAAATCAGTTGCATGAATTATACTATGCTGACGTTTTCAAAAGGCAAACGCACATTCAACAGTATTTTTTTGTAAAACGAGATAATCTCCTCCACATATTTATTTCACCTTGTGTAAAAATATTTTTCTACCGCGTTCCACTGTATACTCACCACCAAAAAAGTAGATTTTGTCATGGAACTGTGCTAACCTCGCCAACACCAAATCCACTAACAACAATTGTGTGTGTTTAGGGATCTGTTGGAAGAAATGTGTTACAGATTCAAAAATGATTTTACGGATTTTGATATTTTTTATAGATTTTAAAATATTTTTATCTTGACTTACATATATTGTTGGGAAAAATTGTTTCTCAAACATGTAAAATGGTAACCAATGTGGAAAAAATCTAAGAGTAATAACATTATTTTATATAGTACCAATTTTCTTTTGCAAATGGATCCACTGGATAGCTGAATTACAACAATCACAACCCAATTCCGGATTTTAAATTCAAAGCATTCTTGTTTGATAAAAAAAAAATTCAAAGCATTCATAAAGTTTCTTACGCAATTTTTGGGGAAAAAATATTTTTAATAATAATAACAATCAAACCTTGTTAAAGGAAGATGTCAAGGGGCTATCATGACAGACAGAGAACAACTATAAATTTATAAAATTATTGGTAGTGCAGGACAAAATATGAAAATAGCTGTATTATTTTATATATGTTGCCTTTATTAAAAGCGTCAGGGCCACCATTGGTCTTCAATCTGACTTTTGGCGACAATTTGGGCCAATGGGCCCATGCTCGTCAGCATCCGGGCCCATTCCTAACTGGTTAACGTAACCCTTCAATTTGAGCGCCACCCTCTCATCAGTCATCCCCACCAAAATTAATTATTAATAATTTGTCCTAAAAAAATTTATGTAATCAATGAATAACAAAATCAAAACAAAGCAGAATGCAGGACGTAACTGGTTTTCTATTTTTGTTAAAATTATTACTGCTGCAGAAATATAATTTTTTTACTCAATTTGACACCTCAGCTCATATTATATTCGGTGCATCCACAGCCACGAATTTATGATAGAATAATGAGGAGGATCATAATTAAGCCTTCTTAACATTTTAATCTTTTTAATATTTCACTGGTTAACCTAAATGATGAGTTTTATTGGCGGGCTGAGATCCCGTAATGAAGATTTGACAGCATTACCAAATGCTGAGTGGGATGACATCAATTCATTAACTTTTAAATACTTTTAGAATCACAGTGATATTGAAGTCTGGTTGCTTTGATTATGATGATGTCCTTGTAATTAGATTTTTGAGATTTAGTCTCAGATCATAAATAAATAAAATATTTAAAGAATGGTCTCATGTAAAAAATATTTAATGAGAGGTCACATTGATAACACCATATGCTATGTTGACAGCACCTCAGGTTGTCAATGTGACCTCTCATTAAATATTTTTCTACATGGGATCATTCCTTAAATATTTTACTTATTTGAGATTTGAGGCTAAATCTTCCTAGATTTTTTTATTCAGTCACGACGTAAGCTGTCGAACATTTTCCATGAAAAATACCATAAATATTTGCCTCTTGAATTATATATTTCTGAGCAATTACACAATATTTGTATTCATATCATGAAATGCATCTTATGCATGTCACTTCTAACGAGAATTACTTTAAAATCTCATGTTGTGAATTAATTATTTTAAGGTCCTAAGAGTTTGTTAATAGTAGCTACTATTCACTTATCAACAGTGCTTCTCGACCTGTTATTAACAACCTCTTAAGACTTTAAAGTAATTAATTCGTTATCGAGTAATCTAAATGCAATTCTCCCTTTTTCTAATTCGTAACTATTTTTTTGCCATGTGGGTATGTCTAATTATTTCCATAATGAATGAGTCTCTTCAAACCGAGAGAAAGTAATTTTGTTCAACGAATGAAGGGAAAAAACAAATTTTTAAAAAACTAACATGGCTAACAAGTACAGAATATTGATGGGAAAATTTTGACAAATTATTATAGGTAAATTGTCAGCTATATAATTTAAAACCATGCAACCGAGAGAAACTGCACGGGTAAGGCACTGCGACCGAAAATATTAAGCTAAAATGTCTTCAAAAACACACTGATGGAATAATTACCAAGAAATTTGTGTGGATAAAAAAAGAAAGAACTGAAGTTTGGCCTGTGAAATGGAAAAATTCATATCTACACAAAATTTATGTTCTAAATGAGAATGGCATAATTGCGTGTCTAATCGGGAAAGCCATCGGCGAAAGCAGCCAATACCTTTCTTTTTTTTTTGACGTAGAAGAAGAACACGGCATATACTTGTTTCAGAACTTCTTTCTTCCAATGAATACACAAGTTGAAATAAAATGTATTTTGAAATACGTAAAAAACATCTTAAAATTCGTAAAAACATTTTGAAATTCGTAAAAGCATCTTGAAATCCGTAAAATGTCTCAGAATCCGTAAACTCCTTTCTTTCAATGGAATTCATTGTCAATCAGATAAATGAGCTGGATTTAAATAAGAGGAGGGGGGAGATTAATTAGGGGGGATCAATGGACGTGGAACACGTTTTAAGGCAAGGGCCAATTTAAATAAGTGGAATAAAAAGTCATTAGTCAGGAGTAAATATCAGAGGCTTACGTTAACCTCGGAGGGACTGAAGAGACGTGAAATCGTTGAATAAAAAACAATTAGCAATACCATTAGTGAGTGAGAATGTCCCGCGCTTCACTATCAAGTTCGTCAGCATCCATTCATGTGTTTGCCACAAAACAAGTCACTTCCACAATCACTGACTTCGTTTAGAAATCTGTTGAGAAAACGGACACAGATTTTAAGGTACTTTATGTGAAAGGAATTTTGTCTCGGCTTGCGTGAGAATGGATTTTGGGAGCCAAAACGGCATTCCTAACGGAATACCAAACGCAGCCACTATGTGCCTGTTTGGGAAGCCATTTTCCCAAACGGTGCACGTAAGTCGAGACAAAACCATCTCAAAATCTGTAAAAATCATCTCGAAATTCATAAAAATCATCTTAAAATCCGTAAAACCATCTCGAAATTCCCAAAATGCCTCAAAATCTGCAAAATCCATTTTCCCAACGGAGTTCCCAAACAAGCACTATATATAACGCAATTTGATTGTTTCCGGTATGCAGTGATGGACTCAGAACCCTAAATAAAACTTAATATCTTTTAAGAAGAATTTAATGGGTTTAAAATTATTAAATTAGTGAGTGCAAAATAAATCATATAGTACTAATATATACCTAATTTTCTAGAAGTCAGGGGTAGCTGCACCCGCTAAACTATATGCAGGTCTGCCCCTGCCGGTATGCCCACTTGAAAAACTCGTTGGGAGAAGGCATTTTAACAGGATGCATCTATGTTTTGAATAATGTCGGATTCTGAGTGTATTTATTCTGTTAAAAAGAATGTTTTTGTTCCGAATGTATTTTTAAAAAAGGAGTTATCAAACACTAGAGTCTGCAAGGTAACTGACTTTTAAGTCCGAAATGCATTTTGAATCTCAAAAAGTTATTACCAAATACACACGGCCATCATTCATGTGTTTTATTTGTCACTCCCTTCACCTCACGTCCTAAACCCATGTATAATCTATTCATGTAATTTGATTAAATTTATAATATTAGTTAAATTAATCAATGTGATATTTTTTTTAAATATCGTAACCATTTCTTTTAATTTCATCAATCTCCATCTTAATTAATTGTTGTGTGTTTAAGAATCCGTTAGAAGAAAGAAGTTTATGGATTATAAGAAGAATTTATTGAATCCAAGAAAAATTTCTGGATTTTAAGATGTTTTTTATATATTTCAATATGCCTTTTATTTTGACTTACACTGTTAGGGGAAAGATTTTTCAAACACGTACGTTTAAAGAGCATCAACCGGGACAGTTAAAAAAATGAAAGTAAAAGTAGACCCTCCATCAAAAATTATGATAACTTTTAAATTAAGTCGTGCTTTGAGGATTAGACTCTAAAATGGACTATACTAACCTAATCAGAGGGAACACTAGGAATTGAACAAGAGTAGCTAGCATGAGATACACAACAAATGTCAGCAACAAGACTTCGCATAATACAACCATGTCCTACTATTTAGATGACTCGTACACAGTAAAAATGACTTTAAAACAAATAACCAGCACACAGTTCCAAACAACAATGCCACAGGAGTATAACCCTTGTGTGGCATGACTGACTTTCATCCTTCTAAAAATTTCGTGATAGAAACCTGGAGGGTGGGTGTGAGTGGTAGGTACTCTCATCCCTTAATCAAGTGGGAAGGGGTTCGATCTCTACCCCTGTGAATGGAGCAAACCCATAAGTCAGCTGTCAACCCCTTAAATGGACCTCAGCAGAACGAGAGATTAGTCTCACTTGATGAATGGGGATAACCTAGGATTACCTAAAAAAAATTTCGTGATAGATATTCTACTATAAAATTTCTTTTGGGCCCAATTGGATCTGAGTTTAAGAGAGAGTGACACATTTTGCTCCCATGTAAGTCTTTCTTTGCAACTAATGGAAATTGGGTGCAACGGAAATAATGAATCACTTACAATGAGATCAATTAAAGTTTGAATTCTTTTTATAAAATATGTTCACATTTAATATTTGATTGTACCTCAAATAAAATTGTTTTTAATAAGACAATACCTATGATTTAGAAGAAAAATAAGGTTTGTCTTTGGTAGAAGCCCTCGATGGAAGTTAATGGGCTTACAACCAGACAAACCAACAATAACCAATGATACAAAATTTGTGGATCACCTTAAAAAGTTGACCGAGAAACAGTCATAATTAATGAACTGCATGCAACCTCTCATGTTATAATCAAACATTTTCTTGATAAACAATACTGGCTGGAAAAAAAAACTTAATACAAATATATAATATACTGAAATAGAAAATATTTGACTTAACTGAATTTAATCGGCCAGATGTAATATAAATAACTTACAGGTTATGAAGTTGCATGTTCATTGGCATTCATTTTGTATTTCTTTGGATATAGTTCATTTCTCTCGGGCCATGGTAAAAAAACAGAAAAGGATTTTTTTAAAAGCAAAAATAATTTGGGAGAATTGCAGATAAATACTCCATTGGGGGATTAATTAGATAATTGAATTTTCCATTGGACTCTTATAAAAGTTAAATTATATATGTGTGAAAGATCTAATTCTATAATTAATTTTTTAATTGGGTCTTATCCGCGGTTTTCTCAAATAACTTGGGGGCAGCAACGATGCGTTTCAGTTAGGTTGTCTGTGTAGCGCGGAGCTGGGGTTGGGGACGGAGGGGCCTCTTTCTTCTAGTTAGGGCATGTCCGGTTCTGTTAAAAAATAAAACAGAAGCTGAGATCGAATTAATAAGTGGCGTCATCTTCCCACATCGGACCAAAACGGTATGATTTCGTGCGATTGGAATTTGGGAGTAGTGCTTTCGCCCGCCTTCGATGGCATTAGACCCTCTACGTGACGATATTGATTCTGTTACCGTCATCTTCTTTCCCAGTAGCTTCATCTGTGTGCATGAACCAGGCTAACTAGATTGCCATAATGGATACTGCAAGCGCTGAAAATGGGGCAGGTGCGACATCTCTTGGTGATGTTAGTTCTGACTTTGATGCCGAAACGGATAAAGTGGTGCTCCTTGAAGGCGAATTGCCCAATGGGGAGGATATTGGAGATATCGGCGTTGATAGCACATCTCTAACAAGGCTGGAGTTGAGTTTCGCCGGTTTCTCAGAGAAAACTACCAACCTGAGCATCTTTATGATGCGTCTAGCTACTAGGGATAGTGAATATGAGGCCTTCGTGCTGGAGAAAGATCACGTGGAGCTTGATTCTGTTGAGAAGGGTCTTGAGTTTGATCTTTTATCGGGGATATTGGATTCGGAGGTTGGAGAATTGGATGAGTTCTTGCACACGCTGCGAACTGAGATTGCTGATGCTCGACAGAGAACATATTCGTACAACCACTTGGGGGAAATTTGTATGGCAATGAAAGAAAAATTGTGTGATTTTGAGCAGTACTTGAAGCAATCTGAAGAGCAGCTTTCTGTAATCAAGATGCAATCGGCGAATTTTCAGAGGAATTTGTCCTCTTTCAAGAGGGGGAAAAATGGTAATCATAGGATCCCATTTATTTATTTGTTTGTTTAGAGAATTGTTTTTATAGAGCTGTACAAGAAGGGTATTCTTTTTAGATGTTCCTTAACACCTAAGGGTCCACTTCAGTTTCCTGAGAAATCGTTGTATAAGGTAGTATGATTTTCTCTCTATGATTAACGGATTCTTCTTTTATTAAATAAACAAGGGAAATGGCGGGAAAAAATGAAGGCCTATTTATTTTATTGTTCGCCTAACATTTTGTACAAATGAGATGATGCACTAATCGGTCATTGAACTGCTTGGCTCAGGATAACTGTTTACTTTGTCAAATAAGAATACAAGGTGTGAATAATTTTCTTTTTCTCTCTTAAGAAATGATGTTCCCCCCTTTTTCTTAAAATCACAACAGGGAAAAGCGACATGGGTAACATCATCAGAGAGGATGATGAATCTTTAAATTTGAAGCCAGAGATAAATATGCACACAGCTGAGCAGCAAAGAAATATCCTGAGGATGCTAGAGAAGTCGTTGGCAAGGGAAATAGATCTTGAGAAAAATTTGAATGACTCACTACATATTGAAGAAGAGCTAAAACTAAGGGTATCATCTTTAGAACAGGAGCTAGTTTATGCGGAGGAAGAAGCAACTGATGCTTGGGAAAGATGGTTTGAGGCAGATAGTGCGAGACAGATCCTGATGGGGATTTCAAGAGACTTACTTGGTAGACTCCAGATTTCTCAGTTCAGTCTACATGGTTTAGCTCTTCGTGAATCTGAGGTCAGAGCTAAATTAGGTCTTTTTAATTCTGAGGATTCCACTATAAGTGAAAAGGTGAATTCACTCGAGAAGCAGCTGAAAGAATCTGAGCTTCAACTAGTGAACACAAAGGCTTCTGCTGACGAGTATCAGAAGCTGTATAATGTTTTGTGCTCTGATGTAAGAGATATGGAAAATCTTATTGTAGAACTAAAAGAAAATTCCTCCAAGGCAGAAAGTAGGGCTAATAGTGCAGAAGCTGAGCATAAATTATTGTCAGAGAGTAATACTAAACTCAATGAAGAGCTGGCTCTTTTGAAAGAGGGTGGTGCTGCCACTAAGAAGGTAGAATTGCTGGAGAGGCAGCTCGAAGAATCTGATCTACAGTTACAGCATGCAATAGCATCTGCTGAAGCTAGTCAGGAGAACCAAAATATGTTATATTCTACAATTCAGGATATGGAAAATGTGATCAGGGATCTTAAGTCAAATGTTTCTAAATTTGAAAGTCGGGCTGACAGTGCAGAGGAGAAATGTATTATATTATCTGAATCTAATGCTGAGCTAAATGAGGAAGTAAGCTTTTTGAGGAGTAGATTGGAATGTCTGGAGGAAACTCTGCATCAAGTGGAAAAAACAAAAATGGCAACAGCGAAAGACATTGGCATGCACATAATGAATTTTAAAACTCTGGTCACTCAGCTGGCTGTTGAGAGAGAGCGTCTTAACAAGCAGGTATAAATTAAGTCTGTTAATTTGTCTTTCAGGTCATAAGTAATGAACCTTTAACAGTCTTATATACTTGGGTGCGTTTATAAGAAGATGGGGCTATGGCCAACGTCTTCAAAACCCCTCACTATGCTGCTTTAACAAAAATTCCACCTTTTGTATCTACCACTTTTGATTTCTCATCATTTTGCTGACTTCCTGATGTATTTTATCTCTATAAACCAGTCAATAGTACAGTTAGGATGTCTACATAACGGTGCTAGTTATTGCTTTCAAATGTCTGGATGCCACACCTGCATTATTGCAGTATTTATTTGATGTTTTTAAAAACGATAAGATACATGTAAACCTTGGATTTGTCTAAATTTCTGTGCGTTTTGTTTAATTTTGCAGTGTAGGTTTGTGTTTCATTTTTTTGGGGTCAGTACGTTTACATGTGGTTGCTTTTTACTCCACTGACATTTGATTGGACATTTCTTATGCTTCACTAATCAGCAGAGAAATTACTAATATAATGGATCTGCATGTTATGACAAGAGTTTTATTGATGAAACTATATGGGGGAGGATACATAATTGTTCCTTCGTACCATTCTTGAATAACAGTTGACTAAGCATCACCATTTTCTATTTCTCTCTTTTGTTGTAAGATTTTGATTGGCTTCTGTAGAAAGGGAAGAATTTTTGGTATAAAAAGCTTAGCTCAAGATTGAATTAGAAGGCTTCTTGATTGACTTTTTGCGCCATTCTTGTTTTGTTGAAGTCCTTGTTTGTTTCATCCGCAGATATCTTCCTTAGCATTTGAAAACAAAGTTTTGGTAGTGAAGCTAGAGAAGACATATAGCGGTCCTCCTCTAGATACAAATGATTCTAACAGAGAAAGTGGTTCGTCTGCCAGAGAAATTAAGGAAGAAGTTTGTGAGACTGCAGTTGCTTGCCATAAGGTTGGTATTTCGGACTTTGTTGACTTTTTTTATATTTTTGGTCAGGGGATGAGGAGCTGGGGTTTGCATATACTGACTATGGGTAGGAATTATTAATAACCTTATTTGTTTATGTGGATGATAGCTATGAATCTTCAATCATGCCCGATAACAGAGTTGCCTTCTGTTCTTGCTTCTTAGCAATAATTGATCATTGATGTGATTTGGTCAATGGTCCTACTTTACTAATGTTTTATATCTGAATTTTAGCAATTCAATAATTTAGAGCTCCTGTGAATGATTATTTCTGCACCAAGTTTTATACAAATTACATCTGATGGCAGTTAATGAATGCGTGATTTTTTAGTTGCTATTAATATTCTCTTTATTTACATTCCTGGTTTATATGCAAAATTATCTGTGAATGCCCATTTTTCTATATGAATATATTTTTACCCCTATAAAAAGATAAACTTCTTAGTGGATGTACTGGTGCAACATGTTGAAACCTGTTAATCATCGTAACTGCAATTTTAATAAATATTTCTATGGGAATAAACATTTTTACATGTGAGAAAAAGTTCATTTCTAATGTTATTGGACGAATTGTGCAGTGGTGCATACCAGGTTTTTGTTATGAACTGCGATTATTTTATAATTTTGGGCTATCTTAGCTTTAACTTTTCCGGGGTCTAGTGCAGATTCGAAATATGTACTTTGTGTTATCTTGTGCTGAGCGTAAAAGTTGTATTTTAGTACTGGTGTACCAGGCTCTGATTAGAATTTTAATCCAGAGAAAAAGATCATCCCGCTGAATTTACGTCTCTGTTTTTCTTTTTGCAGGAGGACGTGACTGGACAAAATTTATCCTCTGAGGAGAATGAAATGAAGCCTGCGGAACCCATGCCTGACATTGGAACTGTTAGAAGAACGGATGCTGGAGTTCTTAGTTTCAAGCACTTACTCATAGCAATACTTGTCTCACTGGCTTCAGCTGTGACTTTTTTGTTCTTGAAGGACAGCAATTTTAATGTCAGTCGTTAAGACTTAAAGAGTACATTGTTATGAGGAATTATATCATAGGTTTTTAATGCAAAGCATGTTTTTGGGCCAAGGAAGCAGGAAGATATGGGACTTCTTGTTCTATACATGACTCACCTCGGTTTTTCCGCTCCTATTTTTTTTTTTTCTCTATCAACTGATGAAGATTTCTCTACCTTTTTCGGTTTTTGGATTGTTCTGGTGTGGAATCAACTTGCTGAAAACTGTGATCCTTTATGATTGCTGGAAGGCAAAAGCAGAAGCCTCCAATGCCCGCGATAACATTTTATCCTTGTCATGGATTTTTTTAAGTTGACATTGTGAGTTGACTTTTTTATTTCTTCCCCCGCTCTGCTTTTCTACGGGCAGGTTTGACTTACGTGGATTTGAATTTTGGACACAACTTTTGATGTTACATTACTGCTCAATTTAACTTCTCTATATAATTATCACTTGCTAAAGTATGCTTTCACTAACCTCATACCTATAGCCAAAGAAGGAATAAAAAAATCGATCTTCTAAGTTCTATAATTTTTTTATTCGAATTCTTTGTTTTAAGAATTGATCTAGGTGTTCTTTAAATAATCTTCATCTTCGGACTGTAGGGAAGATTTTGTTTTAATTATAATTAAATAATTATCTGATGGATGGAAGCATTAATGCTCTGTATGATCGCATAACATTCATTCTCACAATTTTTTCCAACAATTCTTATTATTATGATATCTAATTGTCTGTTTTTCAAGAATTCACAATGCCGTTCTCATTTTGATCTTGTGGATTGTTGGGTGCAGCCATTGTTTTTCCTCTTTGTGTACTTCAACTCTTCAAGTGGGAAAAAATATTCTTCCTTTATAGAGGTAGCTGACTCCTCTCTCTTCTCTCTCTCTCTCTCTCTCTGGTAGTACTTTTCTTCCCTCGCGAAAATCGCAAAATGAAAATTGATTCATCGCGAGTGAAAGAAAAATCCAAGGATTTTCTTCGTGTCCTAGTGAGATTTGACAGGTAGAATTCCAAGAACCCTTTACGGGGTAGACTTCTTAAGGTTCGTTGATTTGTTCGAATAGATCCTGCCAAGTTCACAGGCTGGGTTTCCGTCTTCTCCGAATATCTGTTCAACCATGGCTAATAACTCTCAACTTCCATCCCTCTTTTCCTTCGAAGATGAATTTGAAGAATCAGTCCCCGATGAACAGGTATCTGATCTCCCATCACCGACTGCCCACGATCATTGGCGCACCGACTCCGCCAACCCCGTTGCAACCGTGTCCTTTGACCATTTGAGCAATCATTCAAACTGGTACTCTGATTCGGACTCCGATTCGGTGAGTTGCTTTGTCACAGATCTTTTGAAAAATCGCTCGTCGGAGAACTTTTACTGTCGCTGTAACGATAGTTCTGATATTAATCCGTTTTCGGCCGGTCCTTGCGATGGTAACGGTGGAGAAGGATCACGTTATGCGGGGACGGAATTAGGGTCTGTATTTGGAACGGAAAGAAAAGTTGGGATATCTGCAGTAGGCGAGACATCAGGCTCTGAAACGGTTCTTTCGCACACGGATGGCCTTCGAATTGTCGGGTGTAGTTCTGAGTCGGATTCAATTACTGATGAAGAGTTTGATAGGGCTATAGAATTCAGTTCTGGTGAAAATGATGGCAATGGAATCGGTGGCTTTGACGATTTTGATGTTCATTCTTGTTGGGACAGTCTTTGCTTGGAGGACCAGAGGACCCTCAATGAGCATTTTGAGTGGGAGGATTTAGAGGAAAGGGTCAATGATGGAGAAGACTTGAGCGTGGTGATAGGCGGGGTTGATGATCAGTCAGTAGCATCCGGATTTTCCTATGGAGAAGAGTCGGGTGAAGAGGCATTGAGATACCTTGAATGGGAAATTCTGTTAGCAGCCAACAATTTAGAGAGGAATTCAAGCTTGGATCGTGGCACCACCACTGCAGGTTCCTTCTTAACGGTTCAAGATGATGGTCATATGAACACAGCTGAGTATGATATATTTTTTGGGCAATTCCTGGAAAATGAGAGTTCCTTAAAGGGTAGTCCTCCTACCGCTAAAAGTGTTATGGAGAATCTTCCCTTAGTAGAATTGACAGAGAAGGACTTGATGGGAGAGAATGTAGCTTGTGCTGTTTGCAAAGATGAAATCATATGGAAGGAAAAAGTGAGAAGGCTTCCCTGCTCTCACTTTTACCATGGGGACTGCATTATGCCATGGTTGAGCATTCGTAATACATGTCCTGTTTGTCGGTTTGAACTGCCCACAGATGATCCCGATGACGAGCATAGGAAGAGTCTGAGAACTGCTCATGATCTGTTGGAGTTTGCACTGTATTGAATCTCTGCTTCAGGTTATGTCTTGGTTTACGTAAATAGCAGGTTGGCCAATTCCATCTCTAACTGATGATGGAAACACAACTTTTGTAATTGGCTTTCATGTTTTGAATTCACTTTATTTAGTATTTACTCATTGTCATTTATGGTTCTCATCGAAATAAATAGCATCTTGTGTGGATATTACTATTACTAATATAACTATGGCGAGAAGCATTACTTTATTTAAAGATATTTCACTACAAATGGAACCACCCTGATGGTACCCATTTACAATCCTATCAGCTACAACTCTTGAATTGGTGTGTTTTTGGGTCACAATTATAACCTGCAAATGTTCAATTAAATAACAGAATATGTTTATTCTTTCTCCAAGAAATGCAAATCCAACGAGGGACGTGGGAGAATATAAGGTGAACTACAAATGTACAGATGGCCGGCATTTGCATATGTAACGTAATTTGTTGCTGGCTTGTTGCTTTTGTAGGCATTTTTATCTCCTCTGCATAAAGCAAAATGTTTTGGTAATGCTTCTACTTCTTTCTAATTGAGGGCAACCGATCATATGAATAGATGTCACTCCTGGCTTGTAGTACATCTGCAGGAATTGAAAGTGTAGTGAAAATATGAGGTGAATTGCCTTAATTCATATTGAGCATGTAATTCAATTCATGCACTCACGTTTCAAAGAATATTTGGAGGCAGTTTATCATATCTTGAGACACTATAAATGTACTCTTAGAGGAGGTTTGTTGTTCACGAAAAATAAATAGAGAAATGTAGAAGTATATATAAATGCTGATTGAGTGGGTTCAATTACATATAGAAAATGTACCTCAGGATATTGCACATCTATTTTGTGGAATTTAGCAAACTGGAGGAGCAAAATGCAAGATTTTTGGGGCACGAAGTAGTCTAGAGAAGAATTCTGTACTATTGCACATGGAGTGTGGGAAATACTTGGGCTGCGTTGAATCTTTAAGGAACGAAAGCTCAAATTAGATTCTCCTAAGGAATTATTTTGTGATGATGGGCAGCAGTGAATATTGCCCACAACTGGCACTTCATGATCGCATGAAGGATGTTGAGATTGATAGGTGTTTATTAAGGAGAAGCTGAGCTGTAGAATAATTTGCATTCCAATTATGCCCTTCAAAGCAACATATAACAGATGTCCTAACCAGAACTTCGCCTAAACTTAAGTTTGATTCACTTGTAATCAGTTGGGTATGACCAGCATCTGGCCAGCAACGTGTGGGGGGTCTCGTTATCTTACTTTGACCTAAAGAGAATTGATTCTTTTGTTTAAATAAATAACTGCTGATCTAGATTATATCATTTATTGCCAGTTTGGATGAGACTGATTTGGATTCATTTGTTTGAAGGATAGGAGGTAACGTGGCTGAGATTTTTCCTCCTTTACATCCCTTTTTTTAGTACTGATTTACTCTGAGTATGAATAAATGGGATGTTATTCTTCAGTAATTGTGTTCACTTAGATGTAATGCGAAAGTATAGAGCAAATTCCCGAAGACTGTTATCAGCATGGAATATAACTATTGGAAAGTCATTAGATTCTACTTTGTAGACATGCAACTAATAGATGACTAGCGTCAATCTGTTCTTATGCTATATCTAATCTAGCAAAGGTTTTTGGACGTTCTTATCCTATTTTTTCTGTGTACTCAAACATAGGTCCTGAACACACATTTCTGATATGGAGATATGGCAGGCCCTTTTAAATTTTAGTTTTGTAACTGGACCAATAAATATATACATCTCTGTTAAACATGCAAGTATATTTTGTAACCATAGTTGGCATTTTGATTTTTCATCCCCTTAATCTTAGCACTAAACTGTTCTTCCCTTTCAGGATGCTTAACTTTGTTATATTATTCTTAGCTTTCCCCCAGAATCTACATTTTTCTTTGATCCTTTAAACTTACAAGTTGGGCATATAAGGCTATAAGGTGTGTTTGGATAGCCTGTTGGGAGAACGGACACAGATTCCGAAGTAAATATGTGAGAGGAATTTTGTCTCGGTAAGCGTAGGAATGGATTTTGGTTTCCCAAACGGGTTAACCAAACACACCAATAGACATCAAATAATCATAGGGGCCCTATTTGGAACCACGTTTGGAAAAACCAAACATGTGTTTAATAGTATTTTTCCATAAAATGAGATAATCTCCTTCATACATTTACCTCGTAAATGGTAAAAGCACTTCTCCACCACTTTCCCAAATGGGCCCAGGGAAGTTCTACAGATTATCTTCATTTTGAAACAAAGCTTTTTGTAATGGCAGACAAAAAGTGTAAATTTGTTCTATAGATGTGGAAGTATGGCATAGTTTTGAATGTCTTATTAACTAAGTGGTTTAGTGGAGATAAGAGGCAGCTGCTTGTCATTGTATCAGACTTGGAGTTGTCTGATTTAGGTCCTTTACGATTAACACAGAACAGAAGCGTTAATTTCTTGTATAGTGGGTGCTTGTATCATGAGTTGCCTTTCTGAATCACTGTCGTATTGTAATTCTCGACAAAAGATAAAGTCCATTGTTTTTTTAAATACCTCCTGAAAGATGGAGTAATTGTCTGCTCTCTGGCTAGAATTAACTGCTACCTTACCTAAGTTTTGTTGAATGCCATATCCTTCACTCCAATTATGTTCTGGTTGTTTTGAAATATGCAAGGCATGTCTGCCTTGTGCAGCTAATATCCTACTCAGCTTCTCTTAGAACTTGAAGCATTGAACTACTAGATACTATAATTTGTCAAGAAAATTAATCTTTTGGTCCCTAACCGTTTAATCCGGTCGTAACTTTGACTCGGTGTAACTCAGTTCTTATAGTTTCGATTCGGTTGTAACTCAGCCCCTGAATTTTGACTCACTGTAACTTAGTCCATACAGTTTTAACCATTTTATAATTTACTCTTAACCTTTTATTTATATATGATTTATTTCCTAAAATATAGAGATTAAATCATAAAATAGTTAAAACTATAGGAACTTAGTTGCAGTAAGTTGAAGTTTATCGACTGAGTTACAACCAAATTAGAATCATAGAAATTGAGCTGTACCAAGTCAAAGTTCAAGGACTAGGTCACAATTGGGTCAAAACTTAAGGGGCCAAAAGATTAATTTCCCCTTTTTTAAATGAAATACCTCCTAAAAGATGGAGTAATTGTCTGCTCTCTGGCTAGAATTAACTGCTACCTTAACTAAGTTTTGTTGAATGCCATATCCTTCACTCCATTTATGGTTGTTTTGAAATATGTAAGGCTTGTCTGCCTTATGCAGCTAATACCCTACTCAGCTTCTCCTTCTAGAAGCACTGAACTACTGGATACTGTAATTTGTCAAGAAAACCAAAAGCTGACCAGTTCCTTGGGACATTCCACCTTCTTCCTGGAGAAGCTAAACTTGATCAAAGACTGTTAAAGATGAATGTTGCAGGCATGATTAATCAGTTTACAAGAAAGTGGAATTATCGCAGTGCATCACTGCCCTCTCTATCTTTCTGATGTTAAATTGAATACAAGGCCGATTATTTTCCTAGGGATGTTATTTAAACAGTGTTTTAACTTCATTAATATTCCGTTCATATATTTTCTTCATGCACTGTTAATGTGTTTAGATTTCTTCCGTCACTTTGTTATTTTAGCAGGATTGATTTGGTTGGAGTCTCTCTCTTTGCTGCGTTATCTCATATCAATAGAATATGACACTTTATTTGTCTCTTCTAGTTTGTTTTCTCTCTCTGAACGAATGGATGGTAATATGGCTTATGATGACATTTTCTGTTTATTGGCGAAATTTGAACTGACCTTGTATTGTTTGTTCGTTAAATCATTTCTCTCAGATATGTTTCAGCAACAAGATAATAAATACTGCCTGAATTTTAAGCCAGTAGTGCCAAATCAATATGCTAGAGCAAACACCAAAAAAATTATGATTGCTTATGAAACCTGAAGTGATGGAAAGGCGTCCAATTTATTGGAATAGCTTTAGTAGTTGGATGGTCAAATTTATCACCTCGTGGGATCAATTGGAACGGAAAAGTTTTCAACAGATTAAAGTAAAAGAAAGTAGCAGGTCCTGTGACCAAGACTGAAGAAGAGAAAGATAATGCAGGAGACAAAAGGGGCTAGAAATTTTGTTTCGCTAAACCTTTTTACACTTTAAGAGCACTAAATGCTGTACCCTCCCTTGTGGCCTCAACAAAATAATCAAATCCTTCGGTTTTCATCACCATTGTTAATCAAATCCTTTGGCTTTCATCACCATTGTTTCAGGCACTTGCAATCACCTGAAAGCCTCAGTCCCCACCACACCATTACCATCGTCATTGTTTGTACTCATCTGAACACTACTTTTTCATTAAAAAAAATTGTGAAACAAAATAGCATTTCTTTGCATTATTTTACAGCTATTCATCCGAGGGCTCTCTCACTTAGTGTTGCATCTGGTAAATGACACTTGGGTCCCCAGCTTTTAGCTTCAATAATCCTCTAATTCATGTCGTTTCAAGAAGAAAGCAGAATTCTTCAATTCGATCTATAGTCTCCCTCCCTCACAAACACTCACTTCTCTGCTTTACATTGGTGATGGGCAGTTCCATTTGTTACCTACCATTAAAAATTGGCTCCCATATCAAGTGCAATTTCAGTTGGTGTATCTGTTGAGAACCGACACGTGCCTCACTCCTGACCACGTCTTATGTCTCAAACTTTTACCTGAACGCCAAAGGTTAATTTGCTTTCAGGATTCTGTGGATGAGGGCAATCAATTTCATGGTCGCTCTCGCTATCATGGACAATACTTAAA
This sequence comes from Vachellia pachyceras, assembly GCA_025593235.1. Lineage (NCBI taxonomy): Eukaryota > Viridiplantae > Streptophyta > Magnoliopsida > Fabales > Fabaceae > Vachellia > Vachellia pachyceras. The sequence goes on along the minus strand of JANTPZ010149041.1, from coordinate 33,875 downwards.
AGTGGCTTTTAGAGTTTAATAATGAAATGAAATGGCACGATTTTTATGCGGAAGAAGGCCTCTGATTTCCGTGGTGTCCACATTGGCAATCAAAGTGAGCACTCATCCCCTTTAGAAACATTGCCCTCCATATGTGGCCCTTGAGAGTTACTCTGGCGCAACATTTCTAACAGGCATACCCCTCCCTCTCACGAGATTTTTATTTTATTATGGGCTAGTGGGGACTTAGAATCATTATTACTTCAATCATTTTGGTTTTGAAAATGATAGCAACAAGGAAGAGGGTCTCTCTCAAGCCAGTGCCCTCCCTTGTTTATACCACACCCACTAACATTGACATCTCCAGTAAACTCTACCCTCTTCAATGGTCTGTGTCTCTGTAAACTTTCATCGTGCAAATTTGAAAGCAATGGTTTCTCGTAACATCTCTATGAGTCCGTTACAGAAGAGGAATAATAATAAGTCTTGTCAAATTAGCTGAGATCGGATATGTGAATCATATGATGCTACCATATTATACAAACAACCAACTCTTTGAATATCAAGATATCCTGTTTGATAAGTTTTCATGATACGTGGAAACTAAATCTCAAAAATCAAACACAAATTGGGTTACAAAGAATAGTAAAGAAAAGGGATTGTTCAGTTCTCCACCACTGGAAGCCAGGCAAAATCTTGAGATAATTCTAAGATCTTTGTCAGGGGTTGCTCTGACAAGAAATCAGAGTCAAGAAGGCACTGGATTCATGGACAAGGTTAGTGAGATGATCGCAGGGCCATGAGAGAGTGTTGAAAAGAACACAGATAAAAACAAAACCAGAGGAAGCAAAGGAGACAACTTGGAACATGCAAGTAGGGACAAGCCACACGATGACACAGAACATATCTTCAAGAGGGCGGTGCATATCGCAGCATATCTCACTGTGTTATGATAGCGTTGGTATTGTCAAATGTGAGATTGGAAATTTGATTAATTCAACCTCCTTTATTTTTAGAGAACACGAGAGGAAGGATTATGCTTGATGACGTATCTCTCTTGCTCATTATTAAATGAAGTGCAGTATGCTTTTAAGTTTTTGTTTTAATGGTGGGTGTGCCTTCCTCTGTTTTAACTAACAGCCCAAGTTTTAAATGTTGATTGATTTTTCTTTTCTTCATCAAGGCCTATTTGGCCAAGTCATTGTATATGGATTCAATTATTTCAACCTATAATAGTGGATATGTATATATCCGTACCTGAAATTTAAAATTAATTTCCTTGCATTCTCTAAATAATCTAAGCTTCAAATTTCAGATGTGCTTGTTTCGTTGAAAATACAAGTTCCATGCATTTGTTAACCAAAGAAACTCGTGTGTCTGTTTTGTTAAATAAAAATTTTACCTCTCCAAATAAAAGATCATATCAAATAAAACTTATCATGGGTTGATTTAAAGCTCACGTATGCTAGATTATATTTAACGCCAAATAAGAAGTTTTCAATAGCAAATTCTTTGATAAGACATACAGTAAAAACGCAAACGGCAGCAGATTGGTGGCATTACAAGCTGAGAGAACATCTGGCTCTTCTGATATAGTTGGAACACTCCAATTTTTTTAAAGATTGGTCAGACCACACTAAACTAGCACACGTAATTAAAATGAAATAAAAGTAAGTGGCAGACGTTTAAAGGCACTTAAGTATCACATATTAATTCAAATCAGTTCGTGTCACTGTCGGCTTCTTCTCGTTGTTATCAGGAATTGTTTTCTAAAGAGTAAAAGAAGAAGAGATGAAAAATAAAGTTGTACATGATGTCTTCAATACGTAGGTAGCACCTTCATTTAAGTTTAATTCACCATCACCTATTTCTATATTTCAGGGGTAAGTTGGGTTAACCGGTGAATTTCCAGTAAGATACAATAAAGACATTTGAGTATGGATTGTAATCCCAACACTTAAATCACGGCAACAAAGATTTTTACAAAGTGATAATTTAGTTTTATCTATGTGTGCACTTAAAGAGAAAGACAATGAATTTGATATTGTTGTATAAAAATTTTATGTCCAAATGGAGAGAGTATTTATAGTGCATTGAAAGATGCCTTGAAGTAGTATTGTAATAACTCAGCTACTCCATTGTAGATATTGTTCATGTTGCAAATAGAGCAGGGTTTTGTTTCCTTGGGTTTTTGCAATGACCCAGAAAACGAGTCTACAAGGAGAAGGTATGTGTACCCTTATAAAGCGTGATTCATTCCCCTTCTTAACTGATGTTGGACTTTACATCCACCCTTATAGGGGCCCAGCATCCTCGCTGGCACACCAACCGAAGGCTTTGCTCTTATACCAATTGTAACAGTCCAACGCCCCTCCCTTGTAGATATTGTTCCTATTTCAAACAGAGCAAGTCTTTTTTCTCTGGGTTATCTAACAATACATGGAAAAATATTTTGAAGTTGTACCTTTTGAAACATAATTAAATAATTATTTAGAATAACTTTTCTATGAAAAGTTATACCTTTATAATATATAGGGAGGCATGATTTTAGAATTATAATTTCTTACACAATCATTCAATTAAACTCATTATTCTAAAAAAAATATAACTTTTAAAAAATCGCATCTCTTCTCTTTAAAAATATTCAACTGGCACACGGGTGAAGCATCGGCAAACAACGTATTACTGCTATTAGTAAAAACAAGTTTAATACTTTAACTAACGGTTGACATTTAAATATGCCGAGTTGATTCCGGTAGGAACACGGGATTTACTATTAACCTATATGTTTAAGGGCTTGTTTGCATTCTCTTCTTAAAATTTAGGTTTGATTTTAAAACATAGATTTTACCCAAAAATTTAGATTTTATTCAAGCATAAAAAAATTTCAGAAAAACTATTTTGGTTATAAAACCTCGGTTTGAAATCTGGATTTTCTCTTTCATACTTTTTTCTCTTTTTTCTACTTTTTCCTCTTTCCTACTTTTTTCATTCTTTCTCTTTCCACTTTCCTACTATCTTCCTTCTCTCTCTTTCATCTCTCCTACTTTTTCTTTCTTCTCTTTCTTATTTCCTACTTTTCATTCTTTCTCTTTCCTCTTTCCTATCAACTTTTTGCCTCGGAATTCGTAAAAGCTAATAACTTCCTAAATATAAATCACTTTTCAAAACCTACTTTTTACCTCGAAATCTATAAAGGCTATTTTCCAAAATCTATTCTCCAAAATCTAGGTTTTACCTCGAAATTTATAAAAACTATTTTAAAAATAGGTTTCAAACACACATTAAGAATAAACAAAGCGCCACCACCCGGTCTCTTATCCACAAATGAAATTGTTAGTGGCCCAAAACACTTCGAGAAGTACGTACGTAAGCCAATTGTAAATAATAATGCTGCTATATTTATATTTACATGCAATTGATTAGCGAAGAGATCAAAATGACTGCATAAAAATATATTTATATATCATAAAAGCAGGTATATACATATTTTGTGATGATAATCATGTGTGTGTACTGTGTAACACCGTTTTGCACATACGGAAGATGGAAGGTTGTATGAATCTTTCTGTTGAGTAATGTGTGTTGAGGCATGCAAGTAATAAAAGTAAATGCGTGTGCATTATTATGAATATTTAGGAGGACAGTGAGGGGATGTGTATGAGATTTTTGTTGAGGGTGTGTCACTGGACGACGTGTCGTTTCCCAGTGAAGTGTTAAAGTACCATAAGATCAAACTTCAAAGATTCTTTGGCTGATCTCTCTTCTGTTTCTTTATGATTCGGAACAAGGAAACAAAATGTGCATGTCTAGATGTAATCATCATGGGTGGGTTAAGGTACACTCGTATTCTCGACTTTCAAGATGGTACATTTCAAATTCTTTATAATTTTATCTCGATTTGAGTGTACCATTTTGGGAATGAAATTCCCAAACAAACAGAAATGTATATAATGGGTATCTGGATTATGAGAAAAAATTGTGTGAAAATAGTAAAAGTTTAATAAAATGCTCAATTCGGACCAATGTAAAGTCAAATAAGATGCGACAATGTGCTTATTTGAAAACACTTAACTCTCACCCAAAATTAAGTTTAACAGTGTTTTTCCACAAAATGAGATAATCTCTTCCGCATATTTACCTCGACTTGCGTAAAAGTACTTCTCTGCCGATTTCCCAAACGGACCCAATAAATAATAAATGGGGTGAGAATTATCTTAATTGATATCAGAAAAACATTTAAACTAAATTTTTTAAATTTATTATGTCAAATTCTCTAATAACATGTAATTATATATTCAACTTTAAAAAAATTATCATTTAATTATAGATGGATATAAAAATTAGAACATGTGATCGTGTGATTAATAAGTTGGAAAGAAGTTGACATATGTAAGTGTAGCCTTCAATATTACTATCAGGAGTTTTGACCAAAAAAAAAAATATTACTATCAGGAGTAATAAAAAAAAAAAGTAAAGAAGGGGGTGGAAAAGATGGAGAACCAATGGGCAATGGGGGAGGGAGGAGGTGCGGGGGGAACCACGCGCGTTTGGAATCGTATGGGCCCCACTCCCCTGACTTCTCCCATTGACTCCTCGCCTGCCTGCTCGCTCTTCTACCATTGTCCTTTACCGAATCCTTGACTTCGGTCCTTGGGTTCGGTCCGGGAAGGATGGGCCAGCGTTCGAGGGAATCTAAGTAGGTTTATACGAGGACAAATATATGGAGAAAAATATTTTATTTTATGTAAAAATACTGTTAAACATGTATTTAGACCCCCTATAATTATTGCCAAACAGGGCCTATGAGTTGATGTTTATAAGGATAGACCTCCATGCATTATGAGTAGAGTTGAGAAACGGGTTGGCCCGCAGGTCCGCGGGCTGCACAACGTCGGGCTGTGCAGCCTGACATCTAACGGGCTGCCAGACATGGCCCGCCACTTTTTCTTTTTATTTTATTTTATTTTTCTGAAATTTTATTAAAGAAATAATTTTTTTTATATAAAATTTATCAAGCCCATTTATTTTTAGGAAGAAAAATGCAATACATCTCTGAAAAATATAATCAAAAATATTTTTAAATATAAAAACATAATACATAATCAACAATATCCAAAATAAATATGTATCTAAGATGAAATAATAAGGTTTAAAATAATATTTGAAGCTATTAAAACTTCATCTTCTTCCTACTAAAAAATATAAAAGGTTTATTTTTAAAAAAATAAAAAAAACAAAAAAACGGGCTGGCCCGCGGGTTGGCCGGCCAGCCAGCCTTAAGGCCGCCATTTAGGCGGGCTGTGCCCGTTTTACAGGTGCTAATTATGAGTTAATTTTCTTACACTTGATAACGGTTGATTCCAACTATTTTACTAAAATTTTTATAAAAAGAATATTGACTTCTTTATATTTTTGGTTAGTTATCGAGAGTGTATTTAAATCATTTTGGTTTGAGATTAAATCTTTCGAAGACTCCGAGTGTTGAGGTTTTTGTTTCTTTTAACAAGTGCAATTTTCATATTTAAACCTGTATTTCTCTCCTTACAACTTCAGGGTGAAGCCTTTTATCATCTCAATCAACAATTTGTCAGTAGTATTTTTTATGTTTTTAACTTAAAATATTGTCTTTTTTTTTAAAAATGTGTGATAACTAGAAGCCGAACTCATTGAACTCATAGATTCATATATTAAATTTATCATATAAAATCATGTTAACTCATTTTTAACCATGTTTAACAGTTTCCTGCATGAACATGATAGAAATTTCTTTGCTAAATATAATTAATCATGTTTAACTCGTTGTTATTTTTAATAATTTAATTATTTATCTATAAACTTGGCATTGGGTTTTGTGAAAAACAAAATGAGGAGCAAATTGCAAGGGTGGAAACAGAAACTACTGACCTTTGCAGGGAGAGAGGTAATGATAAAATCAGTTGCTAATGCAATCCCAATCTTTCCCATGTCCTGCTTTAAATTCCCAAAGAAAGTATGTGGTGAACTTGATAGCATGATCTCCAACTTTTGGTGGGGACAAAAGGAGCAGGAAGGTAGAATTCATTGGAAAGCATGGAAGACACTAAGCAAAGCAAAAGAAGATGGAGGACTGGGATTTAGGGAACTGGAAAGTTTCAATAAAGCACTGTTAGCTAAAACGGCATGGAGAATAATAAAGAGCCCTGATGATTTATGGTGCAAAATCCTAAAAGGAATCTATTTCCCTAAGACAGATTTTATGCAGGCAAAGAAGGGTGGGCATGCGTCTTGGGGATGGTCAAGTATATTAGAAGGAAGAGAGCTTATTAAAAGTGAATTATGCTGGAAAATAGGAGATGGGGAAACAGTGATGGTATTCAATGATGCATGGATACCAGGCATTGACACATTTAAGTTGATGGAGAGAAACCTGACTGATGCTGAGAAGGAAATGAAGGTAAGTGAGCTGATCAAAGAAGGTGAGTGGAATCTGGAGAAGGTGGAAAAATTGCTATCAAAAGAAGAAATTGAGGCTGTCAAGGGTATTAGGATACCAGATAATAAAAGACCAGATGAAAAAATATGGATGGGCAGTAGAGATGGGAATTATGCTGTGAAACTGGGATACAAACTGGAAGTGAAGAAGAAGGAAATGGGGGGAGAAAGTGGACCAGGTACTTCCTACAGACCCACAAACAGACTCTGGAAATGCATATGGAACATTCAGATGCCACCAAAAATCAGACATTTCATGTGGAGGATGTGTAGCAATGTGTTGGCAACAAAAGAGAAATTATACAAAAGAAAATGTGCAATGTCTCCAATATGTACAATATGCAAGTCACAGGTTGAAACAGTGGAGCATTTAATTTTTCTTTGCCCATGGGCCAGAGAATGCTGGTTTGGATCCCCGTTAGCTCTAAAGTTTGATGAGAAAAATGTCCAAAGAGTGGATAGATGGATGGAGGAATGGGTGGAGAAGGAGGAAAATGGCATTGACACAGAGAATATAGCATTATTTGCTGGAATTTGCTGGGGTATCTGGAAAGGGCGATGCCAGCATGTATTTGAAGGAGCTGAGGTGGATGGATGGGAATGTATCTCAAGAGCAATGAGAATGGTCAGAGACTTTAAAGGAGCAGCAAGTAATGGAATGCAGAATAAGGGAAAGGTGATAAGGAATGACAGGTGGCTAAAACCAGGATGGGGTGAAGTCAAATTGAATGTGGATGCCTCATATTGTCAAGTGAGAAACGAAGCAGCTGTTGGAATTGTAGGAAGGGATTGGAATGGGAAGTATATTGGAGGTATAGGAAAAAAATTAAAGGCAGAATCAGCCTTTATGGCTGAATGTCTAGCTGTATTAGAGGCTTTAAAAAGTGGTGATGTGTGGTGGGGAGGGAAAGTGACTATAGAAACTGATTGTCTGAGTCTACATAAGCTGCTGTCAAATAAGGAGATTAAGGGGTGCGAGTGGAAGAGTGCAGATCTTGTTCAGCAGTGTATATGCCTGTTAGAAGCAGAAGAGTATAGAAGCTGGGAAGTGTCTCATACAGCGAGGAACGGGAATAGAGTTGCTGATCTATTAGCAACAAAAATAATGAGGGGATTGGTACCGCAAGGATGGCTGGACCAGCCACCAACCCCTCTGGTACGGATGATGGAGAGTGATCTGATGGGTGAGGATAATAATAAAACGGGAATTAGCCGAAGGGAAAGGCCTGGTATACTGATAATAGGAATTAATAGCTTAGTGTGTTAGGAGTAGATGATATAGGTAGCATATAATAGATGTTATCTTTGGCTTTAGTAACTGTATGTTGAAAGTAATTTTTCTTTTGGTAAGTTTGAGTGATAGGTTGTATTCATAGGATTTTACGAGAGTTTCTTGGGCTTCGGCTATTAATGTGTGTAATAACTGTTTTTCTGGTGGTAATAAAATTGACTATTTTGACCAAAAAAAAATGTGGTGAATGTCCATTTCAATTTAAGAAGTTGAAAAAAGCAAATAAACAACTCTCCTACCATTGACAAAATATGAACTATGCCCATTTCCAACTTCACTTTCATGAATTGCAACATTGGTATAGGTAATGTCTACTTTAGTTTCGATCAATTTAGAGCTTGTTTGGCTTCCATTTCTAAAATCTAGGTTTGGTTTCAAAACCTAGGTTTTACCCCAAAATCTAGGTTTTGTCAAGTGTTTACATTTTTTTTAAAAAAAAAGTATTTTGGATACAAAACCTCGGTTTGAAACTTGGATTTTAAAAAATTTATGTTCTTGTCAAATCACACCCTCTCTCCTACTAAATTTTCTCTTTCCTATTTTTTCTTTTTCTTTCCTCTTTCCTACCTACTTTTTGCCTTGAACTCCGTAAAAGCTAATAACTTTCCAAATACAATCTTTAAAATCTAGATTTTACCTCGGAATTCATAAAATCTATTCTCCAAAACTTAGGTTTTGCCTCAAAATTCTAAAAGTTATTCTTAAGAGGACTTCCAAACGAACCCTTAATATTAGGTTAAATTTAAAATAAGCGTTTAGTGGGACTAAAGACAAATGTTTATATTGATATGAAGGATGTGATAGAATGATATCGTTTGAATGCAATCTTCTTTAAAACATTGTTATGTACTACATGTGAGTATGTTGCTCTCGGAACTAAACCTTAATTTATCATGAATGAATAGTCGTATCAATGGACCAAGCCTTTATCGTAACTAAAATAGCATTTCAGAAAAAAAACATATACTTAGACAAAACCTAAGTTTTAGGTCAAAAAAAATGTGTGCAAAAACTAGTTAAGTTGGGTCTAATGGAAGGACTAATATCCTACAACTTAATAAATTAATGTTTGAACACCCATTTTTAGAAGTGTTAATATTTAATATCCGACTCTACCTCGAATTTTTTTTTTGCCAACAAAGAAAACATTAAATTGAACACAACCGAACTTACAAAATCTTAGAAAATATCAAACCAAACAACCAACCTAAAGATAATAAGCTAGCCACAAGCGAACAAACAAAATAGAAACAAGCATTGAAAGGTTCAACATTACAATAAGAAAAGTCTCTAATGTCAACACTCCAAACTGCCTCTTACTGCGACGGCGCTTGAGATACCCAATTGAAAAGGTAAGAACCGTCCAATGAAGCTTTGACAAATCACTAGGCTGCCAAATATGCTTCTAAAGGAATTCATATATAGAAATTGTTTCTGATTAAATTTCTTGAGGGAAGAAACTCAAAGAGGACAATAATCATAATGATAAATATAAAGCCACAATCAGTCTGATAATACAGGGTAGAATCACCACTCCAGTCCAAAAAAGAACAATGTTTCCAAAGACATTAAAACGACTCTACTTCAAATATGATTATCTTCAATAGAGTAATTTCTATATTTGGTAAAAAGGGGTCTAATTACTTAGTTTCTTTCCCAACGAAATATAAGTACTTACGTTCTTTTCTGAATATTATTTCCACCACTGGCAAAAAAAGAATATTATTCCCTCCAAAATTTTGATTTTTTCCAAAACTTTTAAGAGTTTTGAAAACAAACACTTAGGGCCCGTTTGGTTCAAAGAAGAGGAGGGAATTGGATGGAAATGGAAGAGAATGGAATGGAATGGAAAATTTTTAGGATGTGCTGTTTGGTTGGCAGTGGAAAGAGAGTAGGAAAATTGTATGTAACGACTATACTGCCCTTAATAACAAATATAAAATGTTTTTATAAATATAAGTATTTGTAAATACAAATTTAACTTATTTATATTTATTCTTTAATATTTCATTATCTAATATTTAATTATATTATATTTATTAATTATATTATGTTTTTATATTTATTTAATATATATTTATTAATTATATAATATTAATTATTATATGAGGTGAATAGGATGAGGTGAACTATTCACCTCATCCTCACCTCATTCGAATGTGGTGAGGATGAGGTGAAAAATTTCACCTCATAACTCGTCTTCTCCGGTGTCGTTGGTTTCGTCCATCGGCGTCATTTGTTTCGTCCGTCTTCTCTATTGTATTTGTCATCGTCCTCTGTTCCTTTTTTCCGTCACCGATGAAGGCCTGAAGATCAAGGCCATCGTTTTCTCTTCTCCTGTGATGATTTCATCTTCGTTCCTGTTTTCTCCGTCACCGTTTGCAGATTTCTGTAAATTTATGTTTAGGTCAGGGTTAAATCGTCTTTTGCTTCCAAGCATACACTTCCCACTGGAAATCATTTTCCCTCGCCTTCGTCGAACCAAACGACCGCCGCCGATGGAAAATCAAGATTTTCCTTTTCCATCGGCAGATTTGCGTCGAACCAAACGGGCCCTTAAAGATTTCTCTAATTTCTATCACACCTTTTCAAAAACCCAACCAACCCGGAGCATACTGATCCATTTAGAAAATAATATAATATACATATAAAGTATATTTAAAAATGTTACAATCATATTATATATGTAAGCATGAACTCTTGATTCTTTGAATTAAGGATCTTTGGGGCTTGTTTAAAGTCCTTCTCAAAATAACGTTTATGGATTTCGAGGTAAAATTTAAGGTTTAGAGAATAAATTTTGGAGAATACTTCTACAGATTTCGAAGAAAAACCTAGGTTTTGAAAAGGTGATTGTGTTTGGGAAGTTTTTGCTTTTACGGATTCCGAGGCAAAAAGTATGTAAGAAATATGAAAGAGAAAGAAAAAATATGAAAGAAAAAATTTATTAAGAGAAAGGGTGTGATTTGACAGGAAAATAACTTTTTTAAAACCGAGTTTTTGTATCCAAAATAGTTTTTCCGAAAAAATTTGAGTTTTGGACAAAACCTAGATTTTGGAAAAAAATTAGGTTTTAAAACTAAACCTAGATTCTGGGAAGTGAAACCAAATAAGCTATTAATTTCAGACCCAAAAAGAAATTGAGGATTTTAATAGTAGCCTTCATAAATCAATTCATCAAAGGGGTTGATTATCTATTTCCCGTCTTTCCACATTCATGAATCTCTAGAAGCACTTTTTATTTAAAGAACCTTAATCCAAATTAAATTATCTAAACTGTCTCTTAAATATATATATTTCTGTTCTTGAACTCCTCTTATTAATTACACGTACTAAAAATGTTTATCAAGAGAATAATATATCTAAAGCAAATGAATAAAATGAGTAATTTAGAAATATATGTCAATGTACATTTCTTATAATCAATTAACTTAGCAAATCTTTTTAGTAGGTGTAAATTAGTTATATGGCTACTAATATGGGTCCGTTTGGGAAAGCGGTGGAGAAGTGATTTTACCATTTACGAGGTAAATGTGTAAAGGAGATTATCTCATTTTGCGAAAAAATATTGTTGAACGTGCTTTTAGGGTGTTCAATCTCTTTGCCAAACACCCCATATATAGAATTGAAGGAGTACCTTTTATCTTCAATCCTCGTTGAAATATTTTGAAACAAATTATGGCTATATATAAAGCTATAAATAAATGTTTATTTGTGTTTGGGATCACATTTTCACATCCCAAAAGCACATATAATATTTAGTAATCCAGATAAGCATGCACATGCATGTGTTGAAACATGAATGTGAAATGCTTCTTCATCTATCTAAATTACTATATTTAAAATATTAAACCCTATATTATATTTTAGAAAATAAAATGATGTAGTTTATATATTTCTTATGAGTCTTAAGACTAGAGTTTTAAATAATAGTAAGTCAAAAATTATCAACCGAGCTTTAACTAAATCAAGAATATAATAATTAAGTATCATCAAGTTAAAGTTTAATTTTTTTTACTCAGATGTCAAAATTTAAGTATTTAGTTTTAGACGAGTTAAAATTATAATAACTGAATTATGTTGAAAGCGAAGCTTAAAATAATGAGTTATTAGATCAAAAAGGTAGAGATGATAAAAATTAATTTTGCCTAAAAAAGCAAAAGCTAGCATAGTGGATGAGACTTTTTCATAAATGAAGATAAAAATTTTCTCCTATATTTATCTCAAACAAAGATAAGAAAAGAGAAAGGAAAAAACAATTAAAGGTATATGTACTTCATTCAAAATTTGAATTCGGTACCTATATATTTTTTCTTTTAATTAAATATTTAATTTTACTTTGTTAAAACCTTTAATTTTATATTCACAAGTGTTAATTGCGTTGGGAATGTGACATTAAAAGATTTAATTAAAAGAAAAATATAAAAATTAACAATTTAAAAATTGAAAAAACAATTCTAACTATAGATAACTTTAATATGGCTTTTTTTCAAAAGAAAAATAATAAAAGAAAAGAAGAGGAGCGTGTAGCAACTAGGAATTAGCATCGTGGCATCCGATGAAATCAAAGTACAACTCATTTGTCTAAAAGCTTCGTGGCTAAGCCATAATGACACATAAGCTGAGCGCCAAAAAGCCAAGCAAATTGAATGTCATCATCATTGCAAATTGACCTTACTTATGCAAACATCAAAGGCCAAAAAGAGCCTAAAACCTTGAAGCCAAGCCAACTCTTCATTTCAAATCTCTCTCTGATTCCATCCTCCATGGGAGCTTCACAGAGCAGCTCTGATTACGATGAACCAGAACATAGATTCGAAGAAGAAGAAGAAGAAGAAGAAGAAGAGCGTGATGATGATGATGATGATGATGATGCAGATTTTTCCTCCGGAGCGGCAGTGGTTGGGCTCTACCCCGACGGCACGGTGGAGGAGTTTGAGGAGGAGGCTGCAAATGGACGAGTGATGAACTTGAGATTGGGTGCTCTTGATCACAGTTTCTTAGTGAATGATACAGGAGTTCAGGTTTACAGAAACTTTAACCATGGGCTACATGGGAACCGTGTTTTCCTCAAATTTGATGATGGTGAGTTACTTTGTGTTAGATTTTCGAGATATGCTCAAAATCAATTTGATAGGACTTAACTAAAAGTTCAGTCATCAATTACAATTAGTGTAATTTGTTATACTACTTCCTTTTTTCTAGTATCCATGATTAAATGACGTTTGACACATGTTGGATTTTATAGATATATAAACATGCACATATATTTATATATATATCACAATAACTTAGGGGTGTATAGCTAACCCGGAAACCCGTCTGTACTTCCAACTCGGTCCGAAAAAATGAGCCTGAGGAAACATATGATAAAGACCGGGTTTAACCCAGCCATCGGGCTGTACCGTAGGACTTGGAGTTACTTATAAATTATATTTTTTATTATTCATATTAAGTTATTTCTTATTCCATTTTCATTCCTTATTAGATACCATGGGGAAGTTAATTTTAATTTTTTTATGTTCAATGAGCATATTAAATTTGTTTCATATTTTTCAGTAAACAAGATATACACAAGCCAGATCTTTTTTATATATATATAAAAAAAGCATAGTAACCTGGAAACAGGACCAATAATCCAGCAATCCGGTTGACTAAGTCCAACCCAGTCTTGGTATCGGGCCTAACAAGACCAGACCGAAAGATTCCAGTCCAGTATTTTTCCATACTAGTCTTCAGGCTTATGCCTATCCCGATCCAGTACGATCTGTGTAGCCCTGAAAAGAACTTAAGTGAATTCGACAGGGTGAACATTATATGCCTTTATTCTTTCACCAATTACTTTTTTTGCAGTATTCTAATACTTGGAAGTTGGAGTTTATCAGGTAAATTAGAGGCAAATAAAGCAATATTGATGAAGGTGGAAACTGATATGATGCTTATGAGTCAAATGAAGGAAGGGAGAGCACAAGCCTCAAGCAGTCTTCACCAGCTTGATATTGAGAGTGGTAAGATTGTAAAAGAATGGAAGTTTGGGAAAGATGGGGTGGATATCACTATGAGAGATATCACAAATGACACTAAGGGATCACAATTGGATCCTTCCAATTCTACCTTTTTGGGCGTAGCTGATAATATTCTTTGTCAATGGGATATGCGTCACAGGTATTCAATCATCATTACTGAATCATATATGTTTATCTTCCAATTAAAATAACTAATTTGAACTCAATTGATATTACTCACATGAATGTTATAGATTCGGGTCTCATATCAACTTTGGCTCTGAAACCATGTTAAATTATTGCTGAACTAGGATTATCTTTGTGTCAGAATAGTTTAAGCCAATTTGATGCCTTCATTTCATTTACCATTCAGTGGATGTGAGACTTAGCTTAATATTTTATTCTAATAATAGCAGGTTTGTCTTTCTATTAAAAAGTTTAAACTAATGATTCACCTGAATAGATTTATAATCTTCATTTTGCATGAGCCTTTGGTCTACGATCTTCATATTTTTTTCTAATACTCATTTTTTTTCCTTTTTATGTCTCAAAATGCCATGTTAAATTTTTCTTTTTATCAATAGGTTGGGCCGATTTGTTAAAAGTCACCTGACATTATATACTTTCAATACCTATACCAATGGGCAGATGAAATACTTTCTGGGAAAACAACTTACACCAATTACTCACCTAAATAGGTCTACCATTTTTTACTTGGGTCTCGGAAGCCTTAGGTCCAAAATCTTCATTTCTTTTTTTCCTATTAAATTATTAAATTAGCAATAAGTAGATGTCAGATTTTTCTTAATATTCTAATAACAGGAAAGGAATGGTTCAAAGCATTGCAGCAGAAAATTCTCCAGCGTTGTATTGGAACCATGGGTACCTATTCTCCAGGGGAACAAATTTTAAGTGCTTTGTAACTTCTGGGGATGGATCAATAATTGTTGGGTCTGTTGATGGAAGAATAAGGTTGTATTCAAAGAAATCAATTTGGCAATCAAAGACTATATTTCCAGGGCTAGGCTCTCCAATCACCAAAGTTGATGTTACGTTTGATGGCAAGTGGGTGCTGGGCACTACTGACACTTATCTGATACTGATCTGCACTTTATTAGCTGATAAGGATTGGGAAAGAGAAGAAGAAGGATTCACTGAACTAATGCCTATATTGTTGAAGTTGTCTCCTCAGGATTCTTATTTAGCTGGCACAAATAAGTTTCATGGTGGCCATTTTTCATGGGTAATAATTACTTTTTTCTTTTGGCTTTATCTTTATATTATTATTATGCAACTACTGCTGTAAAATCCTAATTAGCTGCCTGTGTTTCATTGAGCTTCCTTCTAGAGTATATTTTATTGCCAGTTTAGCCATGGATTGGTTCCCTTTTGCCAATTTAATGTACTTACTCCATACTTACTAAAAGAGCTGATTAATTAAGATGATTAGATTAAGAAAGCCATACAAATCATTAATTTTAACACATGTGACATGCTCCCTTTATAATACCCTTGTATAAAATGTTATCGCCTCGGTTAAATTAAATGAATTCCAATAAACATGTGCATAAATAATACTCCTCTATCTACAATATAAAAGTTAGTTGAGGGGTTGGATTTGGCTATAAATGTACAGATCTAAATATTGTGGATATGGTCATGTAAATACAGTGCTTATGCTGCCATATCAAGTGAATCAGATAGTTCTAATCTGATTTACTTTGTAACTTGCATATTTGATACTTTGCTGCACTCCTTGCAGTTCGGCAGACTGACAGCTTATTTGAACTTGTCCTAGATTTACTGAGTGGTAAATTTGCATATTGTAATTTTTCTATCTCTTTCACAGGTCACTGAGAGTGGGATAAAGGAGCCTCACATTGTTGCAAGTGTGGCCAACTTTAGTGTGATATGGAGCTTTCAGCAGGTGAAGAACAGTGTTCATGGATGTTATAGCAATCATCAAAAGGGGCTTAAGAGCTGTTACTGTTATATGATAGTGATTAAGGATGAGTCTATTGTAGAATCTCAATTTATGCATCACAACTTTGCTGATAGTGACTCTCTTGGAGCTCCATTGGTGGTGGCAACTCCCATGAAGGTCAGCTCTTTTAAACTGTGTTTGGATTGGCTTTTCAAAACTGATTTTACAGTGTAAGAGGTAAGTATACATGTGAGAGGAATTTTGTCTTGACTAGCATTATAGTGCGTCTGACTTTTGAGAAGCTAGTCCAAACAAGCTATACAATGTGTGAAAAACGACCTCGTTTGTGAAACCTTGACCTCAGATTTCTTATGTTTTGCCCAGTTTCCTTGTGTCTCTTGCACATAATTCAGTTCGGGGATGAATAGTAATAGAATACAACATATTTAGAAAAGAAATAGGCTATTGATTTATATTGAATCCATTCATATTGATTGTGTATTTTTATATGTATATGGTCACTGTTTGCATTGTGGGATAGCATAATCAATTTTCCTTCTGTCCCAAGGTTTCTTGAATGTTTACCACAGGCCTCATATTTAGGACCAATGTAAACATTCTGTCTAACTCCTCTGCACACATATTTTAATTTTAGAGTGCCAAAGTTTGTTATGTGAGCTTCTTATGATTATACATGCTTTGTTGCGAAAGGTTCCAAAGGCTTGAAGCTACTTAAAAAAGGAGTGGCACCTCCATTGTCGTTGTTTATGTTTTGATTTGTTGTGTGCTGTCACTTGGGATGCATTTAGCATTCATTTACTGATATTGTATTTCGCTAATTTTGTTTTTTTCTCCTTTGATGTACCTTCACTGAGGTGAACAACTCAAACTCTTTAGAAGCGATGTTACTTTAGAAGTTTTGTTAGGAATAATATTATCTTAAAAGTTTCTAAATAAAGTAACGTTACCCTTTATCATTAAAAATGATAATGGTTGACATCAACTTTTTAATGGTCAAAATTCATTTTTCAAACAGAATGGAGTAATATTGCTCTATTTTGTAACTTCAGTGATAACATTACTGCTAAAAACCTTTGAGGGTTATATTACTCCTGTGAAAAAACTTTTGATGCAAATTTGTACCTTGGCCAATTGAAATTTCTTAGATAACCATTTATGCAATATTCAGTTGAGATATGAATCAAGGGCTTGATGATGCTTTGAGTTATGAATTGCCGTAATAAACAGTGTTGTCAACTAGGGGAGTGATTTTCATTAACCATATTAGGCTGACAGTAATATGGCATTGCATATAGATTGCTTGTTTTAATCAACCAATGCTAAACGGGCAAAATTCTTGCTCGATTTGTCTGTGTCATCCTGCCGCAGTACCCATCCTAATATTCTGTGTCATTCCAATTTTATCGGATGCCCCCCAAAGAGACTAGGGACAGAATTCTTTTATAATATGATTTTGCATTGAATTGTTAAATTTTGATAATGAGTTGAATTCTTTTTTGTATGAGAGGCCCTATGTATCAACCTTCACCCTTTTCTATAAAGTTTCCAAAAAAAAAGTAATTTTGCATGTTTAACCGTGGTTAAAATTTGATAGTTGGCCAAATTTCATATTGCGATCCCGTTTAGGAAAGCGGTGAAGAAGTGCTTTTACAGTTTATGAATAAATATGTAAAGGAAAATATCTTGATTTATAAAAAAGCGTTGATCGTGCCTTTAGAGAGCCCAAACACTCTCCCAGTCAGGAGACTTTGGAGTGATAGTTTCCTTTTCTACAGTAGTAATGCGAAAGTGGGCTTTTTTTTGGTAAATAGCAAGCCTGATGGGACTAGTAGCGTTGATTGTTACAAAAAGTTTATAAAGTGAAAAACAATATCATCTTTCAACCAAGAAAAGAAGGGCCTAATTGCTCATGATTTTGTGAACCAATCATCATTTTTTATTTTATATGATTCTGTGAACCAAGAAAAGCAGGGCCCAATTGCTCATGATTATGTCAAACAATCATCATTCAACCAATATCGTCATTTAAAATTTTAACTTTATAACTATTTAATATTTACTATAATACATGGGAGTAAAAATTAATACATGATGAGTACAAGGCAAAATTACATATTCATGTGTAAAAATGAATGAAGCGGCTTTAAAAATAAAGCCAAATAAATCATAATCTCTCTGTTCTATAAATAAAATTAGAGGAGTAAGTGGTTAAAAGCTGAGAATTATGGGATTGTTACCCTTTAATCCTTCCTATCCTAGTTATTAGAGACTTTTTGGAAGGTTCCTTTTGTATTTTTATAAGAGATTTTGATAGTTTCTATAATCATTAAATATTTTTTATATATGACCATATTTAATAAGGGTTGTATGAGAGTAGAAATTACAGGATGATGTTAAAATTTAGTGTAATTAATAAAGGTAATATGGAAAATAACTTGAATTTTATTGCAAAATTAAAGTCTTCGATTGTTTTAGGTCTTGTTTGGAAGCCCATTTCAAAACCTATATTTTGTTCCAAAATCTAGATTTTATGATTTTATCCAAATATTTACATTTTTTAAAATCTAGGTTTTGTACAAAAACCTGGGCTTCAAACCTAGACTTTAAAAAAACTATTTTTTATCAAATCACACTCTCTCATAATAAGTTTTATCTTTCCTCTTTTCTACTTAACTTTTGCCTCGTAATCTGTAAAAATTATTTTCACCATAACTTCCCAAACATAATTACCGTTTCAAAATCTAGGTTTTACCTCTGAATCCATAAAATGTATTCTCCAAAACCTAGGTTTTGCCTCGAACTCCTTAAAAGTTATTTTCCACTGAATTTCCAAACATGCTCTTAAACTTAAACTTGTTTAATTATTACTCATCTGGTCATATTAATAAATTATTTTTAACAAGTTTCACATTACCAATGAAAACCTTAAACTTGTTTAACACAATTAAAATTAGAAAACTTTCTGATTTTATTCCTCTTTAATATATGATATATCATATAAAAATAATACATCAATCAATAAATAATAACATTGCATATTTACATAAAAAATTTAATGAACTGACTCATGACTAGAATTAAAAAATTATTTCTCCTTCTATTTTTGATGAATTGATGAATATAGTAATCCCTGCGCTGCATGAGGATAGAGAAGGTGTGAAATGATGACCTGCACGTGGGAAAACGATAATAGCTCACAAGTGGGGTTCACTTTGATGAATAATAATTATATTTTTCTTTTTCTTTTTGCCAACAGATAAATAATAATTATAAATTCTCACGTCGGCAAGAAATTATTTACATTTAAAAATAAAAGGTGCCGTGGCGAGTAAAAAGACAGAAAAACCAATAAGACATAGGCACGTGACTCACTTTTTACGGAATTAACGGTACAAATAATCAAGTTAACGGATACATGTAATTCTTTAAATTTGGAATAAATTTTTAGTTTAGTAGCTTAAATTTAAAAAGTATATTTTTAATCTTTTTATCGTAACACTGCTGGTTTTGTTTAATTGAAAATGACGACGCATCAAATTAGACTATAATTTTGTAGTTAAATGATCCTAAAATATAGTTAAATTTTAAATATAAAAATGATTATATTGAATATTTAAAATTTAAGTACACTATATTAATATTTTATTGTATAATCATAGTTTATGTTTGATGAGATATCATAAATCATTTATAGTTAAATAAAACTAACGATATTAAGATAAAAAGATTATAAATGTATTTCCTTAAAAACTGAAATTTGATCGGGGCTTAAATAACTAAATGAATATTTCATTAAATAATAATTATTCAAAGATGTGAACGGTCTATCTTTCTTGCTTAGTGCGCCCATCTTTTCTTCTTTTCACACTCTTGTTCTTATCATTTTTCTCGATTGATGCATTTTTATCATTAATTTTTTCCCTTTTTTGGCTTCTTGAATGTAATTTAAGAACAACGTGCATGGCCATTAAAAGTATGTGTTGCAACAAGAACCAATCCACAGTATAAGTCAGTTTTAAAATAATTGTTCTCTCCTTGCTATAAAACATTTGAAGAGTGATTAATATTTATTTACCGATTTTGTCAATATAATTCATGTTTAAATATGATTTATTAATTTTTTTCTCTCTCTATCATAGCCAAGGGTGGACCTACATACATTTAAACGGGTTCAATTGCGATCTATGACTTCCAGAAAATTAGGTACATATTATTAATATATGATTTATTTTACACATACTCATTTACTGGTTTTAACTCACTAAATTTTTGCTCAAATTGTTTTTAAAACATATTAAAAATAAGTTTCACTTATCTTGAACCCAATGAACCAGGGTTCTGAGTCCTAATTCAATACAGCTAAAGTTAGAAAAAAATATTATAATTTAAAATAGATGTAATGATATAAAAATCATGTTTTTATTATGATTTATTAGTTGAAGTGATTTATATTATACATTGAAGGGAGTATAACATGGTGCATAATTTTTCCCATGGAGTACAAAATTTATTCTAATAGAAAAAATGTCAAAATACTTATCTCATATGTATTTGGTGCTGAAAATAGGTAAAACAAAATTAGGGGTTAAAAGTAAGAAAGATAAGTGTATAAAATATCTAAGATGACTACTGAAAATTTTGAAAAATAAATGAGTACTAAAATATGAATAATGAGTAGTAAAAATACAAAAAAAAAGTTAAAAAATTAACCCAAAAAATACAGTAAGGCGGAATTGCATCAAAAAATTATTTTAAAATGTTAACTTTTACTAAAAAAATATTTTAGGGTATTGAATGAATCTAACTTTAAACACATGTGCCCAATTTAATGGACTGTTTAGGGAGTTAACAATAAGCTGGTGACATTAAATTTGCCCCTGGACTTAAAAGGGAAAATTTGTAATGGTTTAAAATGTTGTATACACTTTAACTAAATGCAACTCACACTTGCCTTTAGTACATGTTTGGGAAAAAAATTTTCTCAACGATTTACGCAAGTCGAGACAAAATGCATTTTGAAATCCTTAAAAAACATCTTAAAATCCATAAAATCATCTCAAAATTTGTAAAATCATTTGAATCTATAACACTCTTTCTCCCACCAGATTCCTAAACATACGTTTAGCCCATGTTGAGATGAAAGCAACAATATTTCGTATGATTTTTATATGTTTTTTAAATACGTCAAATTTAAACATTGTTAGGTCCGATTGATGATGGCCCTCTAAAATGCATTTTCAAATTCACATAGACCCAAGATTGATATATCGTGTATAAAATGGTAAAACCCTTTCCATTAGGATAAACACATGTTGATATTTTCATCTAATTTTCAATATCACTTTTAATTCTTAATATAAGATCCAGTTAATTAATTTTGGGAGATTAGTGAAGCTAAATAAATTATTTTAAAATATTAATATTTATATTTTTTAAGTAATTAGCTTTACCCAAGAATCTGTATATAGTTTTATGATACCCGCACTTACTTTCAACTTCCCAACTAATAAAATGACAACCCCAAACCGAACTAAACGTTACATTAATCACGTCGACCTCTTTAGAAGCACGTTTCAAAATTCAAAAGACTCCAAGTTAAAAGCCTTGAACTGGTAATTTTCTACCGTAATTTTCTACCAAGTTAAAAGCCTTGAACTGGTAATTTTATACTGTAATTTTCTACCTAACCTTTTATCCCCAAAATAATCTCAAGATTCAAGATTATAATTTACAGAAAAAATTAATCCAAGTTAAAAAACGCATGAAGAACTATTTTCCTGGATTTTCCTCTTGAAGCAGATGTCCTAAAGTGTTGCATTTATGAGTTACAAGGGTATTCAGGTTATTTTTCTTTAAATTTGTCTAAAGACGAGTGAGGAACTATCATCACTATAAGCTTTTCGAACTTCAAATCACTATTCTATGATTCATTATTTTTCAGATACTTTATGCGTCATTTCCCTAATTTAATAACATATGTATATATATATATGTGCATGTTTGGAAATATTTATCCTAACGGTGCATGCAAGTTAATGTAAAAAATCTCGAAATCAATAAAAAAATTTTGAAATCCATAAAAGCAAACTCTTCTCTGTAAATTCTTGTCTGAATTAATAATTCCTTTCTTTCCATGTATCCATGAGATACATATAACCGTAAATTCAAGGACCAAAATCACGTTACCTTGTCGGCCAAAACTCAGAAGTGGCTCCTTCTTTTCTGATTTGATTTTTATTTAATTCCTTAAATAAAAATAGCCTAAACCTTTTATGATATTTAATTCCTTAAATAAAAATAGCCTAAACCTTTATATACATATATCATAAAGATCCTGTTTTGTTTGTATATTGGCCTAAGCCTTCCCTATAAAATCCAACCCATCACTAGAAGTCCAATCAAACCACCTCCCTTCAATCTCCCATCCCTTTCGTTTCCCCTCATTGGCGCATTCCAACAAACATGTCCAACGCACCTTCCTCTCTCTCTTTCTTCCTCGCCTTCCTCTTATTCTCCATTTCCGCCGCAGCCGCCGTACCGTCGAGCTTCATCAGATCCTCCTGCCGCGCCACAACGTATCCCCCGATCTGCATCGAATCTCTCTCCTCCTACGCCTCCTCCATCCAACAAGACCCTCACCAGCTGGTCCAAACCGCTCTTTCCCTCAGCCTCAACACAACTCTCGCCACCAGATCCTTCGTCTCTAAACTCAACAAGTTCAGAGGCCTCAAGAACAGAGAGAACCAGGCTCTCCGTGACTGCTTGGAGGAGATCGGCGACAGCGTCGATCGGCTGAGTAGATCCATCAAGGAGCTCAAGCTCTGCGCTAATTCCAAGGGTCAGGACTTCCAGTGGCACATAAGTAATGTGGAGACGTGGGTGAGCTCTGCGATCACCGATGAGAACACTTGCACCGATGGATTCGCCGGAAGGGCTTTGAACGGAAGGATCAAGAGTTCTATAAGGACCAGGATGCTTCGTGTTGCTCAGGTTACTAGTAATGCTCTTTCTCTCATCAATCACTACGCCTCTAAACACTGATCAGGATAAAAAAAACTGTTGCTGATCTCTGTGTGTGTGGACTCGTTTATGGTTGAATCTGCAAAGTTGTGTGTGTGGATTGATCCATATGGTTGTTGAGAATTTTCCGATCAGTAAAAGACGGTGAAGATTTTGATGTGAAATGGATGTATTTCTTTTTTTGTTCCTTTTGTTTTTTTTTGAATTAGTAGTGCTTTGTTTATGTAAGAATGCAATGGAACGTGGAACCTGGTCAGTTTAGGAAGACGGTACATAAATCATATAAATATATGGATGAGATTATCTCGGAAAATAGTTAAGTGAGGAGGATATGAAAATGGAAATTATTTCCATGATTGAGCGTATTTGGTAATATGGAAGTCAATTTAATCAAAATGCATGAAAATCAACTATGAGGTAAGCTGTGGAATTGAACAAAAATACGTCAAATTTTATTTTTGCCCTGCACACTGACGGTGACTCACACTCGACGGTGGTGAGGCTGGAGCTCGACGGTGCAGTGTTGAGGTTGAAGCTGGCGAGCATGATGGCGACTAAAACCCACCGTTGACGAACTGGAGCAATCAACACAATCAAGCTTAGTCGCACGTTTAGACTCGTTGTCCGTCATGTCCAGTCTCGTCTCAAGCTCTGGTGAGCTCGAGCTCAGTTGTACATTCAGACTTGTCGTCGTCCATCTGTTCCCATCGTCGCTCAACACTGTGTCACCCAACCATCGCCGTTCTCGTGCTCAGATCAGCTCTGTCGTCCTTCGTGATTTCCCCCATTCGCGTGCCCAGACCAGTTGTGGAAGGCGAAGCACTGTAGTAGCCTATAACAGCACCGGCGAGCATGACGGCGCCCTGTGACGTCCGACGCTGAAGACGAAGCACTGTAGCAAACGCGAACGAGAATTTTTCAATGATGGCGCACTTTTTTTATTTTTTAGTATAAAAGGGTATTTCAGTCTTTTTATATAAAAATTAGGTTCCATTTCTATGATGTACCAAACACGCTTTTAAATTTCATTTTTATATCCGTATCCATTTCTATCAAAATCAATTTCAGTGTACCAAACGTGCCTTTAGCAATGCTAATAGTTGATGATGATGGAAATGAGCATTTGATTTGTTTTTTTTAAAAAAAAGTTTGTTTTCCTGCAACTTTGTAGGATGTAAAGGATTAAATTTGGCACAAACAAGTTATTTTACAATTAACAATAATTTTTTTAAAAAATTTATGCAAATAACGATAGTTCAGTATTCAAGTGTCACGATATTTTTTATCTTATTTTAAAAGTTTACTGGTAAAAAGCACTGAATGTAATTTTAGTAAAAATTTATGATTATTTTTATAAATAAAACTTAACAGATTGTTTGTGATGATGTTGAAAAATGCATGTGCACTTGAGATAAAAGTTCTTTTATGTAGATAAGATAAATTTTTTTTACATTATAAATTATGTTAAAAAAATAAATTATCGTGAGTAAATGATTCAGAGTTGAAAAGCATGGTAACAGAGAAAATTAGAGAACGATACACAGATGCAACCTGTTGATCTACTATCAGCCTACCTCCTGTACTTTTTCATACATTGTTTTTATAATATCTTCTGACTAATTTACATGTATCAATAAAAAATAATAAAAAGTAATAAATTTATTATAAAATTTAATTAATCTCCCTATCCTTAATATTAAATTTAATTAATTAATTTGATTGTGTTAAAAAAAGTTAGTTAACTTACTTAATGTGCCATTTTTTTAAAAAATATTATAATTACCTTTAATTTGTTTCACATCTCCGGCTTGATTAAAGGTAATATCAATATGGCTAATTAAAAAATTGATAGACACATGAAAGAAATATTGTATTTAAGATAAATATTAACTCTTCAACTAAATTTTACATTTAAGGGTTTGATAAGTAATTTTTAGTATTATTTCTATTAATAACATTAAATTCTAGGGAAATTTAGTTTTATGTCCCAAATAAACAAGTTATTTAAGGAATGGTCCCATGGATCAAAATATTTAATGAGAGGTCACATTAACAACATGAGATGTTGTCAACACAGCATGTGATGTTGTTGATACAAAAACCTCATGTTGTCAATTGGGACCTCTCATTAAATATTTTTCTCTATAGGACCATTCCTTAAATAACTTACTTATTTGGAACCTAAGATTAAATTTCCCTAAATTCTATTGTCATGTTAATTTCTCCTCCATCTCATCACTCTTATTAAATACTATGGATGCATAAAAAAATATTTGATTCTCATCGAAACTATTAAAACATAGTATAAAAAAGGATTAAAATTATTTTTTAAAATATGCTTATAGAATGAACTGAATGAGTACGTCAATTCATCTATTTTAAAAAAAAATAAGATACAATATTTCAAAAGAAAATTGCGGAAAAGCTTCCTTAATTAAAAATCTTATTCATGAGAATGATGTAACTATTTTATAGATGTAAAGTGATACTCTTATATAGGATATGGCTGGGAAAGCGGGTTGATCCACGTTAACCCGTGGTTGGGGTTAACCCACCTTACAATAGGTTGCTGTTCTAGTACCCACCATTCGGTCAATAAAATCATTCAAAAAATTTAAAATATAAGTGAATAATTTTTCACCATGCAATTTTATTTTATTTTGATAAAAATGGCATTAATTTACTATGTCTTTTTATAATTTAATAGTATCTAAATTTTAATATTTTGTTGTAATTTTAAATATAGTAATGAAAAAAATAAAATATCTTACAAAACTTTTAAATGTATTATGTATGGTTTATTAAAAAATAGAATTTAGTATTAATTTTTTATATCAACTTTTTATAATACTGGACCTGTTTTCTCAGCTATATTAATATAGGAGGAGTTGAAGGATTTTAGATATTAAATTTTCAAAATTGGATATATGACAAATTTGTAATAATGTTTCAAATTAAAAATATCTATTTATCTAATATATACTATAATTATAAGGATTCGACCTCCGGCAAAAAGAAATACAAGGATCTGACATTCGTCATCGACAATTCTTTGCAACTTATTTTTCCACCATTCAACATTTCCGACTATTGAATTGGTCTTTAAGTGTAATTAAATCAATAATTATTAAATGGGTCAAACGTGGAGATAATCTAGGGGGATTTAAGATGCTCCTTCAATTATGGCTGTTTTGTCTTTTCCATAATTATTATTATTATTATTATTATTATTATTATTATATTTTGTTTTTCTCAGTACAAGTCAATTGAACTCAAATGGGCCAGCTATGTCCAAAATAAAATAGTGCATTTTAGGAAAACACAAAAATATTTGATGATCTTTTGTCTCCATATTAAAACGTGTACAGCAAATGAAGACTTCTCATGAAATGAATCAATCTTTGCGATCAATTATGCTTAATTTAAGGCGCAAGTTACGGCTAATAAAAGCATCAACTTCCATCACTAATCTAATCAGGCTTGATAGATGCTGTGTTTGAATAAATAATCGTAGAAATAATTTTTTGAGAGAATGTTTCTTGAAAAATGCAGGTGGGGTCGAATAACTTTATGTGATGTGATTTATGTTTAAATAATAAGTAGTAGAAATAATTTTTTATGAAAAGAAAAATTTATTTGAATAAATGTTTGAGAAGTAAGTTTTGGTGGAAAATGATATAAAAAGATATTAATCTCATTAAATAACACTAATGACCTAATTTTACACACATAATATTTGTTGAGAGCAAAAGAGCATTGGTTATAAAAAACAAAAAAATGCATCTGGTAAGCGCAGAATGGGAAATACATTAAAAATTAGTATATGTGCATTTACGTGTGTTTATTGGTAAGGGAGACAACTATACATTATTTGTACACATTTTTTTGCCATTACTATTTATACACATATGGACAAGACACAACACACACGTGTGTGTATATATTCAAGAGGTAAAGATGAGCTCAGGTAAAAAAAAAAAGAGGTAAAGATGAGAGGGTAGAAACAATAACTGTGTACGTAAATCAATATATTTTTTCAGCATATTTAAAGAAGAGAACGACAGTGTCTTTTTTTTTTAACTGTGTACATAAATCAAGATAAAAATTAACTTGAAACCTGTAAAAAGCATCTCGAAATTCGTAAAAAAATCTTAAAATCTGCAAATTTCTTTTAGATTATCTAAATTCTTCTTAAAATTTATAGATCATAAATCACAATTTTACTCTCCAAATCCTGTAAAAAATTTAGGATGTTACGGTTCTTTTGGTAAGGATTTTGTATGGTAAAATTAAGTCATTCAAGGAACAAATTTTCATTCAGCCTGTCTTTGTGCTGCTCTATTTTGGATTCAGAATTCTTGGCTACAACGATCAAATTGCAAGTATCGACTAATTATCCACTACGTGAACAAATGTTTCATACACATTTCTGATAATTCTTCTTTAGAACTTACTATTTTTTTTGGCAGTAAATCTTGATTCCACTCTTTAACTTTTCAACCGTTACAGTTGGGACAATTTTTAAGAACCATTTATTGCAATTTTTGTAGTAGGTGATAACTTTGTGTTCCGTATCTGTAACTTGTAGATCTTGTTATTTTTTATTAATATCTTTTCTATAAAAAGCAATATTCGAAACAAACTCTGTTGGTTCATGGGGACATGGAAACACATAGGTGGTGTGTTATTGGTCGGAAATAAGAAGAATGAATCATCGCTAGCAAACACAATAAAAGTATAACCCACAAGTAGTAGTGGGAATACGGGCCAGCCCACGGGTGCGGGTTGCCCGCGGGTGCGGGTTGGCTGGCTGGCCCGCCAGGTGGCGGGTTGGCAGGTATTTTTTTAAAAAATAAAAAATAAATTCTTTTTCCTTTTTTCATCCAATTATTTTCTATAAGATTTCATATTTATGATATTCTCTTTCAAATTCTATGAATAAGTGTTCAATAATTTCCTAAAATAGAGTTTAATATTACTTTTCCTTTTGTAAAAAAATATTAGGATGAAAAAAATGTAAAAAAATATATAAAATACATATTTTTTCAAAAAAAATAAAAACTGGTTAGGTGGCGGGCTCAGCCCGCCTAACCCGCGGGTTGAGGGTGGCGGGCTGGCGGGCCCAACCCGTTTTACCTGCACTATCCACAAGCATAGGTCGTTGCATTACTTAAAAAGGCTAAACTCTTCATAGAAGGTTTCTTAGTCTAGTGATGCGGAAACTTGTCTATGAGCTCATTTGTTGTAACAATAGGAAATTTAAGATTTTGTTCAAGTACTCGTATTTTTTTAAAAAGTTATTTTTGAGATAAAAATCTCGGTTTAAAACCTACTTATTGAAAAAGCTAATTTCTTATTAAATCACAAGCTCTCATAATAAGTTTTCTCTTTTCTCTTTGTTTTTATTTCCTCTTTCCTACTTATTTTTTGCTTCGGAATCCGTGAAAGCTATTCTAACAATAACTTCCCAAACACAATCATCTTTTTAAAATATAGGTTTTGCCTCAGAATTAGTAAAAATTATTCTCCAAAATTTAGGTTGGGTCTCGAACTCGGTAAAAGCTATTTTCTACTGTGGTGTCAAATGAGCTCAATAAGAGTGAAGGTTACATGTTCAAGTTCTTTCTGCAATCCAAGTCTTTAGTACCTATCCCCTTTTTTTGGTGAAAAAATTTTAGAGATGGGTTGAGCTCACTCCAAGGCTAGGGTAAGATGTTTGCCTCACTACAAACAACCCAACGTTGTTGTTTAAATTGAGATAAGCTTTCACTGCATATTGAACGCGCCGAGAGAGAGAATTGAACGCACCCCCTAATTGGTGAGAGCAACAATACTTATTGTTGAAGATATGAACTGTGTAATACCTGCCCCTTTAATTTAAAGGAAAAAAAACTAGACTCCTTATTATGCAATCTTCAAACTAATAGAAAAAATGAGTAATTTAACAATATCACAAATATTTAACGATGAAATCATTTATAGTTAAGTTCAACACAATAATAATTGAATTTGAAAGTGTTTGATAGGGCCGGGAAAGGACCATTTACTATCTAACAGTAGTCAGCACTACGACTAAATTAGACCTCTAGTTGCCTTATAAATGTATGTTTGGGAAACCCTAAAATTACTTTAAAAGACATTTTTACATGGATTGAGATAAATTTTTTTACATATTTAAAACTCTGTAAAATTACTTAAAATAAATTAATCCAAACACTCATAGTGTACAATCCGAGTTATAAACCAAAACAAAGCTCAGGTTGGGTATATGGTCCATTCTTGGCCCTATTTAACACTTTCAAATTTGATTATTATTGTGTTAAACTTAACTATAGTTGATTTCATCGCTAAATGTTTGTGATAATGCTGAATTACTCATTTTTCCTAGAAGTTTGAAGATAGCATAATAAGGAGTTTGGACTGTACAAGTATGAGTGTTTGGAATAATTTATTTTAAGTAATTTTACATAGCTTTAAATAAGTATGTGAAAAAATTTTATCTAGATTCACATAAAAATGTTTTTAAAGTGATTTTAAGAGTTTCCCAAACATATGTACAAGGCAACTTGATGTCTAATTTAGTGCTTGTTTGGGAATCCGTTGGAAGAACGATTTTACGGATTTTGAAGTAAGTATGTGAGAGGAGTTTTATCTCGATTTACATGCAACGTGATTGAGAATGGGCCTGTTTGGAAACGTGGTAGAGAAGCACTTTTACATAAGCCAAGGTATATATGTGAAGGAGATTATGGGTTTGTTTGTCAAAGCGATTGAAAAAATCAAATGCACATTCAACAATATTTTTCAGCAAAACAAGATAATCTCCTTCACATGTTTACCTCGATTTGTATAAAAGTACTTCTCTACCATGTTCCCAAGCGGGGACTATCTTGTTCTGCGGAAAAATACTATTATAATTGAAACGCGGTAGATTATCTCGTTTTGAAGTGACTTCTCCAGCTGTCGTGGCACTTCCTAATTTCACTGATACTTTTGTAGTTGAAGCAGATGCATCCAGTAGTGGTCTCAGTGCAGTTCTGTCTCAGAATGGGCACCCCATCGCTTACACTTGCAAAGCTTTGTCTTCCACAAAGAAACCTTTATCAACTTATGAGCGTGAGTTCTTGCTATAATCTTCATTGTCAGATAGTGGCGGTCCTATCTTTGTGGGCATAAATTTATCATCAAAACAGACCATTTAGCATTGAAGCATCTGTTGGAGCAGAGAGAGACTTGAATCAGCACCAATTTAAGTGGCTCGATAAACTTTGGGGCTTGCATTATTAGATCATGTATCGAAAGGGAAGTGACAATACAACATTTGATGCTTTGTCTCGTCTAGCTGAGGCCTCCTGCCTTGCATTATCTACCCCAGTTTCTTCTCTTTATGAGAAGGTACGTGACTCTTAGTTGACTGATGAGTACTTACAGAAGTTAATTAAGGAGCTGGAACTTGATCCTTCATTTCATTCTAAACATACATGGCAATACCAATTACTGAAACATAACGGGAAAATGCAAGTTGGTGCTGATCATACACTTATAAATTACTTGCTTACCTAATGGTATTGGGAGCGATTCGGGTATCCACCCTACTTTCAAACACCTCTCCTCCTTTTTCTATTGGAGGGGTATGGAAAATGAAGTTAGAAATTTTATCCGTTCTTGTTCTGTTTGCCAGAAGTTTAAACCAGAATTGGTAGCCTCACTGGGGCTCATTCAACCAATTACTATACCTGAACATGTATGGTCTGAGTTATCTATGGATTTTATTAGTGGGCTGCCTAAATGTTATGATAAGACCGATTTTGGTAGTGGTAGATTGCTTATCTAAAGCTGCACATTTTTTTTGCATTGAAACATTCATTTACAGCAATGGAAGTAGCCCAGATTTTTTTGGATAATGTGGTTAAGTTACATGGGTTCCTAAGTCTATTGTGATTGATCGAGATCCTATTTTTTGTGGCAAGTTTTGGAAAGAATTATTTCGTTTATATGGAGTTAATTTACACTTTTCCTTGGCCTATCATCCTCAAACAGATGGCCAAACGGATGTCCTGAATCTTTGCTTAGAGTGTTACCTCCGCTGTATGACTGGAGATTTTCCTAAACAGTAGGTTAATTGGCTACCAATAGTTGAGCTTTGGTATAACACTATGTGTCATTCAGCCATTGGAATGTCACCTTTTGAGGTTGTTCATGGTGTTGCACCACCTGTCCATTTACCTTACATAGTTGGGGACTCTTCTAATGATCTCATGGCGTTCTTGCCTTGCTTGTGAGATGGTCTTGCAGGTTCTAAAACAGAAGTTGCTTAAAGCTCAGCATTAAATGGTACAGCAGGCCAACAAACATAGAACTGGATGTTATTTTGAGATTGGGGACATAGTTTATCTCAAACTACACCCTTTTAGAAGAAATATGATCAGTACTTCTTCTCTCCGCAAGCTTGCTGCTAGGTACTTTGGGCCTTTCTGGGTTCTTAAGAAAATTGAAGTGGTGGCTTATGAACTGGCCCTTCCCTTCTTAAGAAACATGTGGGACCAGTTGCTATAACGGCCTCTTCGTTGCCAACTATTGATAATCAAGGACAGTTCCTTTTGGAACCTGAAGCAATTTTGGGGCGCAAGGTTGTTAAGCGCCACAATTTACTAGTAACGCAAGTTGCAGTCCGCTGGAAATTTTCTCAACCTGAAGATGCCACGTGAAAGAACTGTCTATGATCCAGCAGCAATTTCCTCAATTTCCTACTATTACACCGCCTGCTCTAGCCATTCTTGTGGACAAGGATTCTTTCCCTGCCCCCCGAGGGGGAGTGTTGATACATGTTATTCTCATATTATGGATTATGTTATTACCATAGTTCATATCAATAGTTCTAGAAGAGTCATAGGCATTATTCCTTTTGTTGAATGAATTCTGGACTTTTCCCTTTTACTGATAACAATATCTCTACAAGAATATTGTGTTTTTCCCTGGTTTGAATTAAGTGGTCCCATCTTCATCCAGGTACTTGAAGGACCATTTGCGCTCAACACTTACTATTTACTGGCAAGGGAAACCAGGCCTTAGCCTTCAGGAAAAGCTTTGTGGCTTTTTGAGACCTAAATGTCATCCCATATTCTTTGATTTGAATATCAATTCAGTAGCTGTTGTTAGATTGAATGTCTATCAAGCATTTTTGTTATGTGCGATGAAGTTTCATTGTTACATCTATGAATTATCAATCATCTGCAAACTTCACAAGAGATTTTGTTTAAAAAGTATTGAAAGATCTATCGGGTAAGTATGTGGTTTCATACTACTCCCTCCAGTTCAAAAAATAAGGTGGAAAATTGTGAAGGGATGTGGTTTTTATAAAAGGTGAAGTTTAAACCTGTTTCATCATTTAATCTGTTTTGTTTTATTTTTTTTCATTTTTATCCTTAATTAATTATATGTCTTTCTCATATCTTTTTTGTATCCATTCCCCTTTTTTTCCACTCAATCTCTCTTCCACTCACCCTCTCCATAGATAAGAGTGTTTTAGGAAAATAAGTTACATCTTTTACATATTTATTGTTTTTATTTAACCAATTTTAACCAACTTTTTAAGATTTATAATTTAGTTATTTTCACCTTATGTTATAAACTGCAGGGAGTATTTGGACCATTTTTTGCCATGATTGCCATTTCATGGGCATAGCTTCATTAATTCATGGTTTTGTAGCGATTAGTCAATCATCTTTTCTTTAATGATCTATTGCCAGTTATCTTACTGTGCAGAGATGGAGCCCAAACTTCAACCCCTACTGCAATGAAGTGAAGAAAGTTGCCGTCTGGGTTAGGATTCCTACCTCCCCGTGCATGTGTATTCAGAGGATTGTCTTCTTGAACTGGGGAATTTAATAGGAAGAGCTCTTAAATTTGATCTTAACACTTGCACATAAGGATGCCAACAATACTTCAGTGGAAAGGGGTAAGTTTGCTAAGGTCAATGTTGAGGTGGATTTGAATAAGCAACTTCAATCACGATTTGTCCTGAGGACAAAGATCTATACAGTGGAGTATGAGGGTCTAAGTACTATCTGTTTCAAGTGTGGTATTTATGGCCATAGTTAGGAGGAATGCCCACAAACCAAGAAAGAAAACAAAGCCACGCCTGAAACAAAAGCAACAGGCACATAAGAGGGGGCGTCGGAGACTACAACACCGGCGACGAGATTGGCCAGGGTGACAAAGCAATCATTGGTAAGTGTGCCAGGCGTGTCCGTTGAAGATGAATATGGTGATTGGATGAAGGTCAAACCTGTCCAGAGTCAGCGAGCTCACAAGGTTGGAGTGGAGAGCAAACAATAAAGTAAAGGGAAAGAAAGTAACTAGTCAACGAAGATGGAAAATGGACGAGCTTCTAGTTTAAGATTTGGAGTTCTGAGTGAACAAGAGGCAGACAGCACGCATGGAAAAAAAAGGTAAGAGTTAACATACACAAGGAAAGCATAGCTCAGTGGTGCAGGAAAGAAGGGAAGGACAGTTGCCAAAACAAGATGGATAAGCAGATTTATGGGTACAATGTTGATCTCTAGTCGCTTAAAGGCCAAATTTAATACTCAAGATTATGTAGCTAGTGGCACAATCCTAAGGTCGATTCTTTAAGGAGCTTGTAAATCTCTAGGTAATTAGTTAGCAAATTAATTCAACAAATTAAAAGACAAAATTGTTTCTGTCAATGATTTGAATCAAAACCATTATCTACACTATTATTTATTTTTTTCTTTTCTTGTTATCAATTCAAAACAGAATGAAAATGAATGCAAGGCAACGGATTAATGGCAAAGCTCTTCCCTAGAAGCTCATGAACCTGCCTTCATTGCTCCCTGATCACGTGAATTCAATTATATCTCTAATGATTAAAGATTCTCACAACATTAGCATGGAAAAATCAAATAAACTTTGTCCAGCCACTTCCAAGAATAATATCAATCAATATTACTCATGAATTGCTCACTATTTAACCAATCAATGCCTCAAACAAGCCAAAGAATGAGATAATAGCTACTTTACTATGAGAAGTTTATCATCTGAACATGTAAGTCTAATCAATCTACATAGGTTGGTGTAGGAATAACAAATCTGAGTGCTATTTGGATTAGTTCAACATATAAATTCTTTAGGAATTAAA
>JANTPZ010149040.1:0-13969 GCA_025593235.1 Vachellia pachyceras | reverse complement strand
TATAACAATGCATACTATGCAAAAGTGGGAGGGATAAGCACAATAGAGATGAATTTTCTGGAGTTGGATTTCCTATTCGGGATGAGTTTTCACCTAAACGTGACACCAAACAACTTCCAAGCTTACTGTGCACATCTCCACAGAGAAATGTTGCTCATGCAACCTCCTTTGGATCTCCCCAATTCTTCATTATTATTAAGCTTAGCTTCATCTTCAAAGGCCCATTTATTATGCTCCAATAATAATGAAGAATCTAATAATAATTCTAATAATCATCATCATCAAAGACAGCAACAAGAATTGGCTGTTTGATTATTGTTTGTCAATGCATTTACTCAATGCATTATGATTTGTAGTACAGTTGCTGGTAGATTGGACTCAACTTGTTCTAATTATTATGTTCTTAAAAATTGACAAATTTTGTTTGATAAATGCGTGTGCACTATCGGATCTAAAATATAAGTTACTTTTAACTGTCTTATTGAAATTAAATTTGTTTTAACTTATATAAAGTCATTTTTACTTTATTAAACTTGAAAGAGAGAAAAACTAAAATACTAAGCCATATTTAAATATTAATTATAGGGAGGAAAAAATAAAAAATTAATTATTTTTTACCAGAAATTAAAATTAATTATATTGCATGTGACTTATATTATAATGTGGCTGATGGATTTAATACATTATATATATAAGAAATATTGATTCACCATTTAAAGTTTTTGAGTTGAAAACGGGTTAACCATGATATCATTAGTAGAAAAACTTATTTAGGCCGCATTTGGAGGATAATGGCTTAAAAATACATTGGTGGCATTTTCATACATACGAAGATAAATTTTCACCCATTTGAATCACACCCATTATGTGCAGTATGAAAATAACTTTTGGTGCGGTTTAAACCTTGATAGATCTTAAATTTAATCTATAAGGATAAATTAAATCTTAATCTCTCTTGATATTATATTTTGCTTTGATTTATGAAAACAAATTAAACTATATCCTCGTTGATAATAAATTAGTAAAATTGTATCTATTGAACAGATTTAGATAAAACCATTTTTATTTAATTTCTTGGATTTAATTTTAAAATTGATAAAAGATTTATTTCAAAAGTAATGTCAATAAATAGATATTTGAGCTCTCCATTAGACACACATATCTAAATTCGAAATTCAAAAACTTGAAAGAGAAACCGAAAGTGAGAAGGAGATCCAGTAATTAAACAAAGTGTCACTAGTACGCATTCATCTTAAAAAGCCATTCGTATGAATACTAGTAGATGAATCTGATCGTGGTTGTTGGCTTTTTGAAATGGAATAAGAAATAAAAGGAAAACACTCTAACAAATGTATATTTCTTGACTATACCATTTAAATGCCTTCAGCATATCTAAGGAAGGGCTTTGAAAAATTATTAATAGATTCTATTGTGCCCTCCAATCCCAACAATATGAGTGATTTTTTTCTCTAAACATGAGTATTCTTTTATTGAAACTATAATATTTGAAACATTGTTAAATATTGAATGAGATAATCTCTTAGTGAGGTTTCAAATCTTAATTTGTTACGGAATGACTAATCATTTCGTTAGACTCAATTTTGTCGGTAGATTTATGAGTCCATTATTACTTCATGCATGGGCACATTTTCACTGTTATATTCTTGGGGACCCACCCCGCTTCTTTTGTTTTCTTTAATGTCTTAATTTTTCTGTTTTGGCATTTTTATGAATTTGTATCGGACAGATAATTGTCGTTTCTTTACAGTCTGGCTTCCAAGGCCAACTTCTTTTGTACTCACTTAAATTGCTATGTATTTTGTGAGAGGTTGGTGACAATTCTTGTTGTGCATGTTGTTGTGTCATCATGTAGACACCACAAGTCTTTGGGATTTGACAATGAAAAGGACTCACGAAGCCAATTTGCTATTCGTTTGCTTGATTTGAAAAAAATAATTATTTTTTTAAAAAAACTCGCCATAAGGTTTGTTCACGAATAAATTAAAGTAGTATGCAACAAAATTTCTAACGAAAATTATCCGGAAGTTCCAAGTAATATAATTAACCACAAAATAGTATCAAAGATTCACAAAATTACCATAAGGTCCCAGGAGTAGCTGTTGATATTGTCATTAACAACCTTACTAGCTTTTATTAACAACCTTAGCAGCTACTTCTGGATCTTATAGTAATTTTGTGAATATTTAGGATCATTTTGTGGTTAATTCTATTGTTTGAGACCTTTGGGTAATTTTCCCAAATTTTTATCATTAGGTCCGCTCTGCCTTAATTACTTTTTACAGAGTTTACTAAATAAAAAAATATATATAACTTTATGAAGAATAAAACTTGACATAAGAGATATAAAAAATTAGATTAGTGGTGAAAACTACATTTTTAACATACTTCACTATTTACAAAGTAAGCATATGAGAAGAGTTTTATTTCAACTTGCGTGAATATGATTTCGAAGCGCTCACACAAATGGGTGTGATTATGACAAAATTAATATCCAACTCTCAATGATCTAACATCCTTTTTAATTTTTAATTGAGTTTACTATTTTGATTGGTAACCATTTGGCCACTGATGCATTTCAATGTAATGCAAAAACACATATATAGGTAAACTCCTTTGATAAGAATTATAATTATAAATTTATAAATTTTAAAATATTATTTTTTAAAAATTGTATTCATAAAAGTTCATGAAAAATAATATTTTATTTAAAAAATAAAATTATAGTTAGCAATATATAATGGAAATTATAATATATGTGAATTTTTCAATATAAAAATGAAAGTATAATAAAAAATAAAAGATAATGTAAATATTCGTATACCAAACATTTTTTATACAAATAATGTTTCTTATAAATAATATTTCCATAAAATATGAAAATTAAATAGAAATATTTAACAATATATTTTGTGATATGACCCAAGTGTTGTCAGTCAAATTAGATACAATTGTTTTAGTTTTTATCTTTTGATAATCTAAAGTTGTTTTTTTAGGTGAAGATAATCTAAAGTTGTTAATTCTTCTATCTAGTGTAGTTGTCATTGATATTTATGAAATTGTTTATGTAAAATTAATTGCTACTATCATATTTATTGTTATTTGATAAATTAAAGTTAACTCTTAAATTATTATTCTCAAACTAAAGGTATTTAAGTAATTTTACGTTGACTAGCCATTTAGATCCTGAACTAAAACTTCCACATATATTTAAAGGTATCTTTTTGTCTTTTTCTTTTTAGTAAAACCAAAATCAATTTACATTTATTTTTAGACCAAATTAGGTACATGATTCATGAACTAACTGGCTAGTTTGGTTGATTGTTTCAAGTAAGGATTTGGTTCTCTCTCATCATCCCCTCTCTCTATTATCATGTGTCGGTGTGATCAACCGACAAAAATGAAGGGCTTGAAAAATTGGTAAGGTGACAGCTGAGAGACAAAGAGGGAAGGAGGTACACTCGAAGTACTATCTTGCTGAGCTTATCTTGGCCACTGTGACTAAAGTTGACATTAATTCTAAAGTTGTGTTATTGATTCTATGAACTGTATTACTGATTTATTGCAGCTACTATTCTTCTATAGTCAGCAACCCACATGTGCAATCATGTACCGCTATGAAAATAATATTGATTTTTTTATATATTGAAATTGTAATCTTGTTTTATATGTGATGCTAAATATTCTAAATCTATCTCAATTTATTTGTTGGAGAATTGATCAATAGTGGGTCAGCATACACTACCAAAAAAAAATAAGGTATTTAGCAGCGGTCTATTAATAGCAGTTCAACAAATCGCTACTAAATTATAAGTTTTGTAGCGGTTTTAGGTCAAAGCGTTACTAATATGTGACTACAATATAGGTGTGCCATTTGTAGCGGTTCTTCAAAAAATTTGCAGGCATTTTAATAAATGCAAATCGTTGCAGAAGTGAAAGGTCGAAAGTCGCCGTGGTTACGGTAACGGTTAAAAGAACCGCTACCGATTTGTATAAGCATTTGTAGCAGTTTTTTTCAAAAATAACCGTTGCAAAAACAAAGAGTCTCTCAATTAGTAGCGGTTTAGACAAACCGCTGCTAAATATTGAGATTTCCTGAGAACTCGCCATAGTTTTGCAGCGGTTATAGTAGCGGTTTTCAAAAAATAGCTACTAATTTGCAGCGGTTTGTCTAGAACCGCTACTAATTCAGCGTCTATAAAAACCCCTCCTCCCCCCTCATTTCACACTTTCGACCTTCCAAAGCGTCACATCAGATGTTAGTTTAAAGTTTTTTTATGTTTTTAATTTTAATTAATTTTTTATTTATATTTTCTATTTTTTTAGATTTATTTTTTAAATCGTTTATTTTATTTTAACTAGTTTTTCAAATTAATTTTTTTCATATGGCTGATTAGGATCAGAGCAGGAGGCACAGGAAGGAGCATATGTTCCCCGACGTCGGAGATGGTCAGGAGCAGGGTGACGTTATGCTTAATGTTGATGACTTCGAGCTGGGCAATATCAACATCTCAGTCGAAGAGGCTGAGAGGTTTGAGGACGAGGAGATACAAAGGGATCAAGGATTTCGGCGTCCGTCTGCTAGTCGATCGACTGGGTTTGAGGTCGATATTCGAGGTAAGTAAACAATTAATACATTATTTAATTAGAATGTTGTATTTAAATTTTTTATTAATTAATATGATTTAGATAATTTGCTTAGTAATTTTAATTATTTATTTAATTTGTCACATTTTATTCAGTTAATTTTTTATTAATAAATGATTAGTTTATAGAAATAAATGATTGGTTTTTAGAAATAATTGTATAAATTCAATTTTTCAAATTCGACAGGGGCGACCGTTACGAGGAAGCTCACACTGAGGGATTTACACCAACTCCCTAGTGAGCAGAGGGTCGTTGTGGAGTGGGACGACATCACCCGGCAGCCGCGGGGGAAGGGCGGTTAGCTCTTCAACCGCTACTTGATTGAGCAGGGCGGGAACTTCCTCCAGTTCGATATCAGCGCTGAGACCTGGAAGAGGATCCAACAGAGCCTGAAGAACGGTGTATGGGAGAAGGTGAAGGTAAATTTTTTATTATTTCAATTATTTAAATTAAGATTTTTTAATTAATAAAAAATTTACAAACATTAATTTTGAAATCTGTTGCAGGGCAAGTTTATTGTACGAGATGCGAACAAAGAGTTCGCCATCTTGAAGATGGGGGAAGGGTGGAAGAACAGGCGGAATCGCCTGTACCACCAGAAGGAGGGGGATGGGACAAGGATGGTCCATGATCTGGAGGCGGACGTTCCAAACAGGGTCGATGCGACGGACTGGGCCAGATTTGTCCTATTCAGGAGATCAACGGAGCAACAGGCAGTGGCGAGGAAGGTTGTGAGGAGTCGGTTCCGGCAGACGATCCACCATACGGCAGGATCGAAGCCGTTCTCCGTCGCATACTCGGAGCTAGATGAGGCGGCACGGAGGGAGGGTCGGAGGGCGACCTACGGGGAGATGTTTATGACTACCCACAGACACTCAGATGGATCTCCCTTGACAAATGAGACCGAGGAGATCATTGTAAGTATTTTTAAACTATTGAATTAATTGTTAATTTTTATTATTAATTGTTATAATATTTAAAATTAATTTTTATTATTAATTTTTAAATTTTTGTTATTAATTTTAAAATTAGTAAATGTATAATTAATTATTTAATAATTTTATTTATAATTCAATATTTTTATTTTTTTAACATTTTGATTTAATTTTTTCGAGTACAGCATCGTATTCAGCATACAGACGCTGAGTTGAGGGAGTCTCAGGGGTATGCTGTAGACCCCACTGCCTCACTGAGGGTAGCCATGGAGGGGCGTGGCAGGCACCCCGACCCACTCCTAGGGTTCAGGTTCGGGGCGACCCGATCCCTTGTCTATGGGGGTCGAGGATATGAGGCTTGGACTTCCTCTTCTACTGCTGCATCTCAGGCGACTACATTTGGGCCTAAGCGGCACAGCGCACCAGGGGAGATGGATAGAGACAACATTCAGGCCCAGTTGCAGCAGAAGCAGGAACAAATGCAACTGATGCATCAGCAGGCGCAGCAGGTGCATCAGATGCAGTCCCAGTTCGAGATGTGGAGGCAGGCTGCGAATGTCAT
Organism: Vachellia pachyceras; assembly: GCA_025593235.1. Taxonomy (NCBI): domain Eukaryota; kingdom Viridiplantae; phylum Streptophyta; class Magnoliopsida; order Fabales; family Fabaceae; genus Vachellia; species Vachellia pachyceras. The sequence goes on along the minus strand of JANTPZ010149040.1, from coordinate 7,807 downwards.
GCTGCAGATCGCATACTAGGTTGCCTTCCTTGGCGCACCTCCACCTGAGTTACCTCCGCTGCCGGGCACGGCCCCCGCCCCACCTCCCCAGCCCGAGGATCCCCAGCCCCCTAACCCCCATACGGACTATTAGTTGTGTGTCCTTTTTTTATTTTCGATACAGATTTTTTTATTTATTTAAAATTTTGTGTTAATATTGAATTATATTTAATTGAGGTTTGAAATTTTCAATTTCATTTAATTGTGTTAATATTGAATTTTATTTAATTGAGTTTAGTTGTTTGTATTAATTATTGTTTCAATTTCATTTAAAATTTTCAATTAGATGAATTAATTATTGTTTTAATGTTATGAATTAAATGATTTTTAAAATTTTCAATTAGATTAATTAATTATTGTTTCAATTTATATTATTTATTAATTAATGAAAATAAATTTTGAACTTATATGTAAATATATTTTAATGAAAATAAATTAGTAATTTTGAAGTTATAATGAAAATAAATTATTAATTATTATATTCAAAGTTATTAATTATTACTAAATTATTAATTATTATATTAAATTTCTATAAATAAATCATTATAAATATTAGTAGCGGTTATTAACCGCTACAAATTTCAAAATTTTAAAAAAGTTTCCTGCTCGTTTAGCAACAGTTACTAATTGCTTCGAATTTCAAAATTTTAAGAAAATTCTGTCTCTCTTTTAGCAGCGGTTATTAACCGCTGCAAATTTCAAAATTTAAAAAAATTTGCCTCTCGTTTAGCAGCGGTTATTAACCGCTACAATATCCAATGGTCTTAACCGCTGCAAAAGTTCAACGGTTTGTTTTTTGTCCCTCATTTAGCAGCGGTTTATAATGGCTGCAACTTTCTGACCGTTGACTAGCACGAATTTAAAGCTTTCATAATTAGGTTTTTGGCCAAATTCTCTATTCTTCCTCTAATTTCTATCTCTTAATGCGCTCAACTCTCATGTGATGATGGATAAGTCATGGATGACGTTTCCTCGCACGTTCGCTCGATATTTGGCCGGATTGAACACTTTCTTCAATTTTGCTGATAGACATGGCAAGATTAACGGTAAGATTTCATGTCCATGCTCTAAATGTAATTTCAAAAAATGGCATGTTAAAGATGTTGTTAGAGAACACTTGATAGTTAATCCGTTCCCTCAAAGTTACAAAAACTGGGTATATCATGGAGAAACAGGTGATGTCTTAAGAGAGTGTACTCCTGCAATCTCGCAAATAGGAGTGGAAGAGGATCGGGTTGACCCCGTCAATGATACACTTCGTGATGATTTTGGGGTTCATGAAAATATAGTCACAGATGAAGTGCAAGGTCCGGAACCTCAGTATATGAGGAACGCGGAAGCTCGTACTTTCTTTGAGCTCATGGAAGAAGCTGACAAAGCTCTATATCCTGGGTGTGGAAAATACTCAAAATTATCTTTTTTAATTAAATTGTATCACATTAAGTGTCTATGTGGTATATCTGATAAGGGAATGTCGATGATATTAGAATTGTTGCTCGACGCATTCCCTGAAGCATCGATCCCATCATCTTTTTATGATGCAAAGAAGATTATCACTAAATTGGGTTTGAAGTATGAAAAAATCCATTCATATCCAAATGATTGCATGCTTTATTGGGGACAAGATGCGGATAGATAAATTTGCAAGCGGTGTAACACTTCGAGATACAAGCCGAACGAGAAGGGGAAGAATAAGAAGAAGAAACCTGTAAAGATTCTTAGATATTTTCCTTTGAAACTGCGACTTTAGAGATTGTATTTCTCGACTAAAACTGCTGAGCACATGAGGTGGCATGCTGTTGAAGCTAATCCCAATGGGAAGTTAAGACATCCGCGGGATTTTGAGGCTTGGAAAGGGTTTGATAAAGAATTTCCAGATTTTACGGCGGATTCAAGAAACATATGTCTTGCTCTGGCGACTGACGGATTCAATCCTTTCGGGAACCTAAGCACAAGTTACAGTATTTGGCCTGTCATATTAGTTCCATACAATTTGCCTCCTTGGATGTGTATGAAGCAGAACTCATTCATCTTGTCTATGATCATCCCATGAAAAAAAGCACTGGGCAACGATATTGATGTGTATCTGCAACTCTTAATTAAGAAGTTGGTTGAATTATGGAATGATGTGGTTGAGACTTACGATGCATATGATAAGGAGCTGTTCAAATTGCATGCGGCTTTGATGTGTACGATAAGTGACTTTCCGGTCTTGGAACTTTATCTAGATGGAACGTGCATATTGGCCTCGCTTATCCCGTATGTAACTTTGACGTGGAGCCATTACGCCTACCACACAGTTGGAAGTGGTGTTTTATCGGACATCATCGATTTCTTGATGGCAAGCATAAATTTAGGATGCAAAGAAAACGTTTTGATGGAACACATGAAAGAAGAGGACCACCTGTCATGTTAAGTGGTTTCGATATTTTGCGTCAGCTTACTGATGTTAATGTTGAGTTTGGGAAAAATGATAATTCAGAATGAGGCGGAAGGAGACCACTTAGTACTTTGGAGGGTGACCCGGTTTAACAATGGCGGAAGAGGAGTATATTTTTACTCTTCCTTATTGGAAGACAAATATGTTAAGTCACAGTCTTGATGTTATGCACATTGAAAAGAATATGTGCGATAATGTTCTGTACACTTTGTTGAATGAACCTGGGAAGTCCAAAGATCATCTAAGAGCCAAGAAGGATTTACAATCCATGGGAATTCAGCAAGATGCTTGGCGAGATAACAATGACAAGTTTCAACCAGCAAAATTTACCTTAACGAAGCCAAATAAGGATATATTTCTCTCAATGTTAAAGAACATTAAGGTTCCCAATGGCTATTCAAGCAACATTTCAAGGTGTGTCGATTTGCAGTCTCGGAAGGTATCTGGATTAAAGAGTCATGACTCCCACGTCATTATGTAACAATTATTGCCATTGGCACTTAAAAACACATTGCCTCTAGAAGTGTCAACGGTGATGTGGAGCTTTGTTCATTCTTCAAAAAGTTGTGTGCAAAAGTTCTTATCACTGAGGAGTTAGATCAACTACCGGAGCAGATAATTCTCACATTGTGCCATATGAAAATGGTCTTCCCTCCTTCATTTTTCACTGTCATGGTGCACCTCACCGTACACCTCGTCCAAGAGGCAAAACTCGAAGGCCCGGTTTAATATCATTGGATGTATCTCATTGAAAGGTACTCATTCACATTATTGACACACATTATTTACATATATATATATATATAACCAAGTTACTAATTTATGTTAACGTTTTAACTTATACAGGTTTTTAGGGAAATTGAAGTCATATGTCAGGCATAAGGCATGGCCAGAGGGTTTCATAGCGGAATGCTATATAGGGGAGGAGGTCCTGAACTTTTGTTCACAGTACTTTGATGACATCGAGACATCTTTCAACCGTCGTCCTCGTGTTGATGATTGCCCTAATGTTGGTCCCTCAACATCGGCAGCCAGTTTGTTCCCTCCAGTTGGAAAAGCAGTTGGAGGATATCAATACTTCAACCTTACTCCTAATGAGATGCTTCAGGCACATCGACATGTACTCATCAACTGCAGTCAAGTAGATCCTTTCATTCAGTAAGTATCAATACCAACCTATTGTCTTATTATTTTAATTTCTGTTGACCATCATGTTATCTTATTAATTTAATACATATATATATATTTAATTATGACAGCGAGTTTAGAAGTTATGTCAAGAGTCAACTACGTATCAGGGCACAGAAGTCCGCTGAGGTTGATAAAAGGGTACATAGAGAATTCCTAAGTTGGTTTGCATGTCGAATGAGTAATGACAACAACCCCCACCCAGTTCATTTGACAACTCTTGCCATTGGCCCGCTCCAATATGCGAGAAGGTTTACCGCATACAACGTCAACGGCTTCAAGTTCTGTACAGTTTCACGCGATCAAGGTTCTCTCACCCAAAATTCTGGGGTTTTTGGGACATTCGATACAAGATGCGAGCTCAAATGATGGTGACATGTGTTTTGGAGGTGTCCCCTACTATGGAAAGCTAGTTGACATCATCGAATTGAATTACCAGGGTCAATTCACCGTCACGCTTTTCAAGTGCTCCTGGGCAAATACAACAACTGCTCATAGTATAACCACAGATGAGTTGGGCATCACATATGTGAATTTCTCAAGGCTCATTTACACAGGTGACTCTGTAGACGATGAACCATATATTCTTGTGTCAGAGGCACATCAAGTTTTTTATGTTGAAAATCCAAAACATAAAGATTGGAGTATGGTTGTTCATCTCAAGCCCAGAGATATTTATGACATGGGTGATAGTGATGAACAGTTGCCACATGAGGCGGAGCCATTCCAACATACTACTTTCGAAAACTTTTTACCCGAAGGAGATGAAGCTTTATCACTTTTTAGAGTGATGAAGATGAATAAATAAACCGGGTGCGTATTTTTTTTAAGTTGAAAATGTTTGCAGCGGTTATTAAACCGCTGCAAAAAAAACCAATGCAAAGTAACCGCTGCTAACTCTAAAAAACTGATACAAAATAACCGCTGCAAAAAAAACACGCTGCAAATTACAGCGACATGAACCTCTGCTAACTCAAGACCGCTGCAAATTATAGTAACCTTAACCGCTGCTGAACATAAAAAACACTGCAAATTACAGCGACATAAACCGCTACTAGCTTTGAACCGCTGTAAATTACCATATCATAAACCGCTACTAATTCAAGCGGAGGATACTATAAACACCCTTCCCTCCCAGCCATCTTTGCATTTTTTCAAATTGCATGCTTCTTCTCCTCGTTTCAATCTTTGTGCGGTGTTGGTAAATTTTCTTTATAGAATTTTTTATTTTAATTAGATCATTGTTTTAAAATATTTTGTTTTCTATTTTTATGCTTTTGTTTTTGTTTTATTTCTTTTTATGTTGTTTTGATATTCTGTTTTTAAATTAATTATGTTTATTCATTCCTTCTTGATTTTTTTTAATAATATTATTAGAAAATATTATTAATTTTGCAAATAATATTACTAATTTTTAAATAATATTATTAAAAATTTTATTATCTTTGCTAATAAATTATTTTTTCTAATATTATTATTTTTTTAAAATTTTATAACATTATTTTTTAAAATTTAAAATTTTATCTTCTAGAACCGCCACAAATATAAGTGATTTTTAATGCCTATTTTTTTATTTTTTTTATAAAATTACATTTAGCAGTGGTTTCTAACCTCTACAAAAACAGTGGCCGAAAAATGGAGGGAAAATTTGGAGGGAATTTTTTCAACGTTTAAAATAAGAACGGAAATTTAGCAGCGGTTTTAGAACGCTATCAAAAACGGGGCCAAAAAAGGCGGGAAAATTTAGTAGCGGTTATGAAACCGCTGCTAATAATGGAGGGAAAATTTCAAATTTCAATTTTTTGGCTATATTAGCAGCGCTACTACAAATTATTCCCTGCAAAAGTTAGTAGCGTTTATTTTTGTGTGAACAACGGTTCTCATTAACCGCTACTAATTGGTTTGCTACGGTGAATTTAGCGGAGATTTGCCTAACCGCTACAACATGTATTTGTAGCTGTTATAACCGCTACAAATGCATGAAAAAACCGCTACTAATGCATCCTTTTTTTGTAGTGATAGCAACAGGTGGAGAAGTTTTGTAGTGATAGCAACAGGTGGAGAAGTGCTTTTATATAAGCCGAAACAAACATGTGAAGAAGATTATCTCGTTTTACAAAAAGACACTGTTGAACAGGCTTTAAGGCTCCAAAAGTATTGACAAACAGGGCTAGTATGTTGCTGCCTTTTGAAACTTCTTGGATAAAGTTAAATCACTTCTAAGAAAAAAACTTCTAGGAAAAATTTAGACTTTAATCCATAAAAACCCAATCATATGTCCTAGGGAGATTTTTTTTTTTAAAAACAAAATTACTAGACGCAATAACTGAAACGTAAAACTAGATTTTACGTCTTTTGCCTTTCCTGCAAAAATTTGTACAGACTCCTCTCACTAATGAGATTATAATATTTCATTTTAAGTATCACTGAAATAAACTTACAACAATTATTATTCTTCAACGTACAAAGCAAATCCTAGGAGAGGGAGTTGGCATTGTCATCTTGAGCAATAGAATTAATGGAAGAGGTATAGGTGAACCGTCGATAAATGAAAGCGTTAAGGCTGTGTATGAATAATGGGTTGTGAAACTTAAGGCCAAGGCTAAGTTAGTAATTTTCTTAAATGAATTATAAATTAATTTATGTTATATTATAAACTTAAGACTAAGGCTAAGTTAGTAATTTTCTTAAATGAATTATAAATTAATTTTTGTTATATTATAAACTTAAGGCTAAGGCTAAGTTAGCAAGTTTCTACTCAGCTTGGTATATGTGTAGTGAAGCTAAATATCATGTTACCTCCCATCAGCTTGACAATGTCACTCCACTTTGATAGGATCTACAGCACATAACGCCATAAAGTTTAAGAATTCATGAAACTCACACAAGCCTAGATTCCTGTTTGAATTAGGGTGACGTCAAACATAAATAGGATGTTCATGTTGATAAAATTTACAATAAAGGGTGTTTATGCAATGTAATAATGGAAATAACTTCTGCAACTATGACCTCAAACGCATATGATTGTGGAAGTCATTGATGACTTGAATGTAACTTGTGATCATAAAATATTGGGAACTTCAGGGCAAGCAACCTGATCAGAAAGCCAAATGAGGAGAAGGTCGCAGTTATGTAGCAGAAGCATTGAAGGATGACGAAGCAACCACCTCAAATTCTGATACCCTTGTTGCTGGCGTACAAAGTATAGAAGTTTTTGATGGATTTCGGACGTACATGTAGAATCCAACTCTGTTCACAGATGCCCACGCGTTATTCGGATCACAATGGTAGATCCAAACACTATACACATCAAATGTACAACGGAAAGAAGAGAGTTTGCAGAGAGGAAGGGAAGATAGAATTTTGCTCTAAATTCTCCGTCAGTTGTCTGCTGTCGAAGAGGTGTTATCCTCTTTTTATTATTATGAATTTAAATTCAATATTCAAAAAACATAACTTCCCACAGCACAACTGTTCCCACGCAAATGCATTTTAAAATCAAACTTTTGGGGAAAATTACCACTTTGTTCCCACATATTCTGTCATTCATACTTTTGCCCCAAAATGGGTTTTGGGCTAATCCATTAAGGGTGACCCATATTCCAACATCTCCCACTCACACTTGGTGGATTAGGAATTGTGGATCCCGTTCTTCTCTCTTTTTCCTTTCATATTAGGTGCTTTGCCGTGACCGCATGGACATGACGTCTTTTTAGATGTTTGTTTCCCACATTAGCAGCTCCTGGGAGCGGCAATTCCGTAATGGTTTGACTAATTACCACTACAAATTTTGAATTTAGTAGCATTTACTACACCTGCTACGAAGTCTAACCTTTTGTAGTTTAAATTGCTACATCTATACCTATTTATTGCTTCATTTATATTTATTTATATTATTGATATATGGTCTCCCTATATATAATTTTGGATATGTTGTGCAGGATATATCACGGTGATTTTCAAGATAATCTTTTTTGTTATTTCCGTGATGCTTAAGTCAAGTCAGGAGTACATGAAATATTCAATATAGTCTGAAGATATGATGATAATGTATCATTCGTAGTTCTAATAAAAGGATGATACGTTCTTGAGGTATAATAAACTGCTAGGAAAACCAAAATACTCTATTGAGATACAATG